>JBAIAC010000200.1:600000-756932 GCA_037349315.1 Chelydra serpentina
GGTGAGGGTGAATGTGAGGGTGAGTGTGAGGGTGAGGTTGGGTGTGGGGGTGATGGTGAGGGTGAGGATGAGGCTGAGAGTGGGGGTGGGAGTGAGGGTGCGGGTGAGTGCTAGGGTGGGGATGGCAGTGGGGTGAGGGTGGGGGTGAGTGTGGGGGTGAGTGTTAGGGTGAGTGTGAGGGTGGGGTTGGGTGTGAGGGTGAGGGTGAATGTGAGGGTGAGTGTGAGGGTGAGTGTGTGGGTGAATGTGTGGGTGAGGCTGTTGGTGTGTGTGGGGTTGAGGGTGAATGTGAGAGTGAGTGTGAGGGTGAGGGTGAGGATGAGGCTGAGAGTGGGGGTGGCGGTGAGGGTGCGGGTGAGTGCTAGGGTGGGGATGGCAGTGGGGTGAGGGTGGGGGTGAGGGTGAGGTTGGTGGTGAGTGTGAGTGTGAGGGTGGGGTTGGGTGTGAGGGTGAATGTGAGTGTGAGTGTGAGGGTGTGGGTGGGGGTGGTAGTGAGGGTGAGTAGTAAGGGTGAGTAGTGAGGGTGAGTAGTGAGGGTGAGTTTGAAGTTGAGAGTGGGTTTGAGGGTGAATGTGAGTGTGAGTGTGAGGGTGAGGGAGAGTGTGTGGGTGAGGTTGGAGATTGGCTGGGGGTGAGGGTGAATGTGAGGGTGAGGTTGGGGTTGGGTGTGGGCGTGAGGGTGAATGTGAGGGTGAGGGTGAGTGTGAGGGTGAGGATGAGGCTGAGAGTGGGGGTGGGGGTGAGGGTGAGTGCTAGGGTGGGGATGGCGGTGGGGGTGAGGGTGGGGGTGAGGGTGAGGGTGGTGGTGAGTGTGAGGGTGAGTGTGAGGGTTAGGGCTAGGGTGGGGGTGAGTGTGAGTATGATGGTTTGGGAGGGGGTGAGTGTGAGGGTGAGTGTGAGAGTGCGGGTGAGGGTTAGGGTGGGGATGGCGGTCTGGTGAGGGAGAGGGTGGGGGTGAGGGTGGGGGTGAGGGTGAAGGAGGGGGTTAGTGTGAGTGTGGGGGTGGGGGTGAGTGTGGGGGTGGGGGCGAGGGTGGGGGTGAGGGTGAGGGTGAGGGTGAGATCGGTGGGGTGGAGGAGCGGGGGAGGGTGGTGTTCGGGGTGGAGGTGAGGGTGAGGGCGTGTTTGAGGGTGAGGGTGGGGGTTAGCATGAGGGTGAGGGTGGGGGTGAGGGTGAGCGTGAGTGTGAGGGTGGGGGTGAGTGTGAGTGTGTGGGTGAGGTTGGAGATGTGGGTGGGGGTGAGGGTGAATGTGAGGGTGAGTGTGAGGGTGAGGTTGGGTGTGGGGGTGATGGTGAGGGTGAGGATGAGGCTGAGAGTGGGGGTGGGAGTGAGGGTGCGGGTGAGTGCTAGGGTGGGGATGGCAGTGGGGTGAGGGTGGGGGTGAGGGTGGGGGTGAGTGTTAGGGTGAGTGTGAGGGTGGGGTTGGGTGTGAGGGTGAGGGTGAATGTGAGGGTGAGTGTGAGGGTGAGTGTGTGGGTGAATGTGTGGGTGAGGCTGTTGGTGTGTGTGGGGTTGAGGGTGAATGTGAGAGTGAGTGTGAGGGTGAGGGTGAGTGTGAGGGTTAGGGCTAGGGTGGGGGTGAGTGTGAGCATGGGTTTGAGGGTGAGTGTGAGGGTGGGCGTGGGGGTGGGTGTCAGGGTGAGGGTGGGGTTGGGGGTCTGGATGGGGGTGAGGGTGGGGGTGAGAGTGAGGGTGCGGGTGAGGGTTAGGGTGGGGATGGCGGTCTGGTGAGGGTGGGCGTGGGCGTGAGGGTGGGGGTGAGGGTGGGTGTTAGGGTGAAGGTGGGGGTCAGTGTGAATATGATGGTGTGGGAGGGGTGAGTGTGAGGGTGAGTGTGAGCGTGAGGGTTGGGGTGGGGGTGAGTGTGAGGATGGAGTTGAGGGTGAGGGTGAGGGTGGGGGTGGGTTTCAGGGTGAGGTTGGGGGTGGGGTGGGAGTGAGGGTGGGTGTGGCGGGTGGGTGTGGGTGTGAGAGTGGGGGGGAGGAGGAGGTGGAGGGGTTGGGAGGGAATGGGTGTGGAGGTGGTGGTGAGGGTGAGGCTGGGGTTTGGGGTGTCGGTGAGTGTGTGGGTGGGGGTTGGGATGCGGGTGGGGGTGAGAGTGAGTGTGAGTGTGAGCGTGACTGTGAGGGTTAATGTGTGGGTGGGGGTGGGGGTTAGTGTGACGGTGAGTGTGAGGGGGAGGGGGAGTGTGAGGGTGGTGGTGAGGGTGAGTGTGAGGGTGAATGTTAGTGTGGGGGTGAGTGTGAGTGCGATAGTGAGGGGGAGGGAGAGCGGGAATGTGAGTGTCAGTGTGAGGTTGAGAGTGGGGGTGGGGCGGGAGGTGGGGGTGAGGGTGAATGTGAGCATCGGTGTGAGTGTGATTGTGAAGGTGAGGCTGAGGGTTAACGTGAGGGTGACGGTTGGGGAGGGGTGGGGGTGAGGATGAATGTGAGGGTGAGTGTGAGAGTGAGGGTGGGGGTTGTGCTGCAATTGGGGGAGAGGGTGAATGTGAGGGTGAGTGTGAGGGTGAATGTAAGGGTGAGTGTGAGGGTGGGGGTGGGGGTGACAGTGAGTGTGAGGGTGTGGGTGGGGCTGGGGGTTAGGGTGAGGGTAAATGTGAGGGTGCGGGTGATTGAGTGTGAGTGTGAGTGTGGGGGTGGGTGTGAGTGTGAGTGTAAGTGTGAGGATGGGGTGGGGGTGAGGGGACAGGTGTGGGGTGGGGGTGGGGGTGAGGTTGAGTGTGAGGGTGAGTGTGAGTGTGATATTGAGGGGGAGGGAGAGTGGGAGTGTGAGGGTGAGGATGGGGGTGGGGCGGTGGGTGGGGGTGAGTGTGAGGGTGAGGGTGGGGGAGGGGGTGGGGGTGAGGATGAATGTCAGGGTGAGTGTGAGGGTCAGTGTGAGGGTGAGGGTGAGGGTCGTGCTGGGGTAGGGGGTGAGGGTGAATGCGAAGGTGAGTGTGCGGGTGAATGTGAGGGTGAATGTGAGGGTGAGTGTGAGGGTGGGGGTAGGGGTGAGGGTGAGTTTGAGAGTGAGTGTGAGGGTGAGTGTGAGGATGAGTGAGTGTCAGGGTGGGCGTGTGGGTGAGGGTGAGTGTGAGGGCAAGGGTGGGGGTGGGGGAGGGGGGTAGGCTGGCGTTCGGGGTGGGGGTGAGGGTGAGGCTGAGTGTGAGGGTGGGGGTGAGGTTGAGGGTGAGGGTGAGTGTGAGTGTGATAGTGAGGGGGAGGGAGAGTGGGAGTGTGAGGGTGAGGATGGGGGTGGGGCGGTGGGTGGGGGTGAGTGTGAGGGTGAGGGTGGGGGAGGGGGTGGGGGTGAGGATGAATGTCAGGGTGAGTGTGAGGGTCAGTGTGAGGGTGAGGGTGAGGGTCGTGCTGGGGTAGGGGGTGAGGGTGAATGCGAAGGTGAGTGTGCGGGTGAATGTGAGGGTGAATGTGAGGGTGAGTTTGAGAGTGAGTGTGAGGGTGAGTGTGAGGATGAGTGAGTGTCAGGGTGGGCGTGTGGGTGAGGGTGAGTGTGAGGGCAAGGGTGGGGGTGGGGGAGGGGGGTAGGCTGGCGTTCGGGGTGGGGGTGAGGGTGAGGCTGAGTGTGAGGGTGGGGGAGAGGGTGGGGGTGAGGGTGGGGGTGAGGGTGGGGGTGAGGGTGAGCGTGGGTGTGAGAGTGGGTGTGGGGTTGTGGGTGGGGTGAGTGTGAGTGTGAGCGTGAGTATGAGGGTAGTTGGTGTGGGTGGGGTGAGGGTGAATGTGAGAGTGAGGGTGAGTATGAGGGTGAGGGTGAGGGTGAGTGTGACGTGGAGAGTGGGGGTCAGGGTGCATGTGAGGGTGGGTGTGAGTGTGAGGGTGAGGTTGGAGATGTGGCTGGGGGTAAGGGTGAATTTGAGGGTGAGTGTGACGGTGAGGGTGGGGTTAGGGGTGGTGGTGAGGGTGAATGTGAGGATGAGTGTGAGGGTGAGGGTGAGGGTAAGGGTGGTGGTGTGCGTGTGGTTCAGGGTTAGTGTGAGGGTGAGAGTGGGGGTGGGCGTGAGGGGGAGTGGGAGGGTGAGGGTGAGGGGGAGGGGAGTGTGAGAGTGAGGGTGGGGGTGGGGGTGCGTGTGATGGTGAGTGTTACGGGGAGCGTGAGGGGGAGTGTGAGGGTGAGGGTGAGTGTTAGGGTGAGGGTGGGGGTGAGGGTGGGTGTGGAGGTGAGGTTGGGGGTGAGTGTGAGTGTGAGGGTGTGGGTGGGGGTGAATGTGAGTGTGAGTGTGAGTGTCAAGGTGGGGGTGGGGGTGAGGGTCATTGCTCAGCCGGTGCCCCTCACTCCTGACCCGTAGCCCCTTCTATGCAAGCCCTGAGCTCCCCAGCCAGTGCTCCTCACTCCCGACCTGCAGCCCCTCCTATTCCAGCAGTGAGCTCCCAAGTCACCTCTCTGCCGATGCCCCTCACTTCCGACCCGCGGACCCCTTACCCACCTACCCTGCCAATGCCCCTCACTCCAGACCCGCAGCACCTTCTATCCCAGCCCTGAGCTCCCCATTCACTGCACTACCGATGCTCCTCTCTCCCGACCCAGAGCCCCTTCTATCCCAGCCCTGAGCTCCCCAGTGACTGCTCTGCCGGTGCCCCTCACTCCAGACCCAGAGCCCCTTCTATCCCTTCTATCCCCGGCACAGCGGTAACTGGGGAGCTCAGGGCTGGGAAAGAAGGGGATGCGGGTCGGGAATAAGGTGCACTGGCAGAGCGGTGACTGGGGAGCTCAGGGCTGGAACAGCAGTGGCTTTTGGTCGGAAGTGAGGGGCACTGGCTGATCGGTGACAGGGGAGCTCAGGGCTGGGATAGAAGGGGCTGCTGGTCTGGAGTGAGGGGCATTGGCAGGGTAGGGGGGTAAGGGGCCCGCGGGTCGGGAGTGAGGGGCACCGGCAGAGTGTTGACTGGGGAGCTCAGGTCTGGGATAGGAGGGGCTGCGGTTCGGGAGTGAGGGGCACCGTTAGGTAGGCGGGGGCTGCGGTGGGTCGGGAGTAGGGGCACTGGTAGAGTGGTGTCTGGGTAGCTCAGTGTTGGTATAGAAGGGGCTGCGGTTCGGGAGTGAGGGACACCGGCAGAGCGGTGACTGGGGAGCTCAGCGCTGGGATAGAAGGGGATGCGGGTCGGGAATGAGGTGCACCAGCAGAGAGGGGACTGGGGACCTCAGGGCTGGAACAGCAGTGGCTACGGGTCGGGAGTGAGGGGCACCTGCAGAGCAGTTACTGGCGAGCTCAGGGCTGGGATAGAAGGGGCTGCGGGTCGGGAGCGAGGAGCACTTGCAGAGCAGTGGCTGCGGAGCTCAGGGCTCGGAGAGCAGGGGCTGCGGTTCGAGAATGAGGGGCACCGGCAGAGCGGTGACTGGGGAGCTCAGGGCTGGGATAGAAGGGGCGGCGGTTCGGGAGTGAGGGGCACCGGCAGACCGGTGGCTGGGGAGCTCAGCGCTGGTATAGAAGGCGCTGCGGGTCGGCAGTGAGGGGCACTGGCAGAGCGGTGACTGGGGAGCTCAGCGCTGGGATAGAAGGGGCTGCGGGACGGGAGTGAGGGGCACCGTCAGGGTAGACGGGGGCTGCGGTTCGGGAGTGAAGGGCACTGGTAGAGTGGTAACTGGGGAGCTCAGAGTTGGGAGAGCAGGGGCTGCGGGTCAGGTGTGAGGGGCACCAGCACAGCGGTGATTGGGGAGCTCCAGGCTGGGATAGAAGGGGCTGCAGGTCGGGAGTGAGGCACAGCAGTAACTGGGGAGCTCAGGGCTGGGCAAGAAGGGGCTCTGGGTTGGGAATGAGGGGCACTGGCCGAGCGGTGACAGGGGAGCTCAGGGCTGGGATAGAAGGGGCTGCGCTTCAGGAGTGGGGGGCACTGTCAGAGCGGTGACTGGGGAGCTCAGGGCTGGGATAGAAGGGGCTGCCGGTCGGGAGTGAGGGGCACTGGCTGAGCAGTGACTGGGGAGCTCAGGGCTGGGATAGAAGTGGCTGCGAGTGGATAGTGAGGGGCACAGTCAGGGTAGGTGGGGGCTGCGGGTCGGGAGTAGAGCGGTAACTGGGGAGCTCAGGGCTGGGAAAGAAGGGGCTGCGGGTCAGGAATAAGGTGCACCGGCAGAGCGGTGTCAGGAGTAGAGTGGTGACTGGGGAGCTCAGGTCTGGGATAGGAGGGGCTGTGGGTTGGGAGTGAGGGGCACCGTCAGGGTAGGCGGGGGCTGCGGTGTGTCGGGAGTAGGGGCACTGGTAGAGTGGTGCCTGGGGAGCTCAGTGTTGGTATAGAAGGGGCTGCGGTTCGGGAGTGAGGGACACCGGCAGAGCGGTGACTGGGGAGCTCAGCGCTGGGATAGAAGGGGTTGCGGGTCGGGAATGAGGTGCACCGGCAGAGCGGAGACTGGGGACCTCAGGGCTGGAACAGCAGTGGCTACGGTTCGGGAGTGAGGGGCACCGGCAGAGCAGTGACTGGGGATCTCAGGGGTTGGATAGAAGGGGCTGCGATTCAGGAGTGAGGGGCACCGGCAGAGCGGTGACTGGGGAGCTCAGCGCTGGGAGAGAAGGGGCTGCGGGTCGGGAGCGAGAAGCACTTGCAGAGCAGTGGCTGCGGAGCTCAGGGCTCGGAGAGCAGGGGCTGCGGGTCGAGAATGAGGGGCACAGGCAGAGCGGTGACTGGGGAGCTCAGCGCTGGAATAGAAGGGGCGGCGGTTCGGGAGTGAGGGGCACTGGCAGAGCGGTGGCTGGGGAGCTCAGCGCTGGGATAGAAGGCGCTGCTGGTCGGCAGTGAGGGGCACTGGTAGAGCGGTGACTGGGGAGCTCAGGTTTGGGATAGAAAGGGTTGCAGGTCGGGAGTGAGGGGCACTGGCAGAGCCGTGATTGGGGAGCTCAGGGCTGGGAAAGAAGGGGCTGCGGGTCGGGAGTGAGGGGTATCGGCAGAGCGGAGACTTGGGAGCTTAGGGCTGGGATAGAAGGGGCTGCGGGTCGTGAGTGAGGAGCACTGGCAGAGCGGTGGCTGGGGAGCTCAGGGCTCGGAGAGCAGGGGCTGCGGGTCGAGATTGAGGGGCACTGAGGGATTGAGGGGTCGAGATTGACTGGGAAGCTCACGGCTGGGATGGCAGGGGCTGCGGGTCGGTAGTGAGGGGCACCGGCAGAGCGGTGAGTGGGGAGCTCAGGGCTGGGATAGAAGGGGCTCTGGGTCGGGAGTGAGGGGCACCGGCACACGGTCACTGGGGAGCTCAGGGCTGGGATAGAAGGGGCTGCGGGTCGGGAGTGAGGTCACACTCCCCCTCACACTCCCCCTCACGCTCCCCGTAACACTCCCCCTCCCCCTCACACTCACCCCCACTCCCACCCCCACTCTCACCCTCACGCTAACCCTCACCCTCAACCACACGCACACCACCACCCTCACACTCACCCTCACATTCACCCTCACCACCACCCCTAACCCCACCCTCACACTCACCCTCAAATTCACCCTTACCCCCAGCCACATCTCCAACCTCACCCTCACACTCACACCCACCCTCACATTCACCCTCACCCCCACTCTCAATGTCACGCTCAGCCTCACACTCACCCTCACCACCACCACCACCCCCACACTCACTCTCACACACACCCTCACACTCACCCTCACCCACACCTTCACACTCACCCTCATACTCACCCTCACACTCACATTCACCCTCACCCCACCCACACCAACCACCCTCATACTCACACTCACATTCACCCTCACCCCCACCCACACCACCACCCTGACCCTCACACTCACCCTCACATTCACCCACACCCTCACACCCAACCTCACCCTCACACTCACCCTAACACTCACGCTCACACTCACACTCACCCCACCCACACCCCCACACCCACCCTCACCCCCACCTCTACCCCCACCCCCACCCTCACCCACACCCTCACCCTCATGCTAACCCCCACCCTCACCCTCAAACTCACCCTCACCCTCACCCCCACCTCGAACGCCAGCCTCCCCCCCTCCCCCACCCCCACCCTTGTCCTCACCCTCACCCTCACGCCCACCCTGACACTCACACTCACATTCACCCCCCCCACCCTCACACTCACACTCACTCACCCTCACACTCACCCTCCCCCTCACTCTCACACTCACCCTCACCCCCCCCCCACCATCACACTCACCCCACTAGGGCCCAAAATGTTACTGGTGTGTGGTTTATGTATGCATGTACTTTTACTTTTGGGCGGGGCTCTGTGCTATTGAGGCCTTGCACGTAGATAGTGTGTCCTGTGGGGGTGTGGGGGACGTGAGGGGGAATAATGGACACCTGTGCCCCCGTGTCCAGCAAAAAGGGGGTGACGAGGCCCTTGTCAAAAACTAGCGGATAATAGGGGCGTGAGTCCCCTGGCCGGGTGCTGGCCGCCGCCAAGCACCCGGCCGTTATCCGTTTTTTGGCTGGGAAGGTTCTAGTCGTTCTTCCCATCCCAGAGCTATGGCCAAGGCTCTTTGCTGCTCACTGCTGAGCTTACGCACAACCTCCTTAGTGAGGCCTTTATACAACAAGAATCCAAAAAATTTCCGTTCTACGAATGAATGCTCCGGGTGCCGGGATCTGGGCTGTGGGCTGGTGTGTGGTGGGTGGGAACTAATGGGTAGGGCTTGGGCTGAAGGCCACTTTACCCTTTCGAGGGCCTCATAGAGCTGCCCGATGGGACGTCCAGCATACCCGCTTAGCCACAGAACTGCCCCGGTGTCAGGGGTGGTACTGTTATCCATGGCTAAGTCAATGGCAGCTTCGTTTATGGGTATTTCAGTGGGGTCAACAACATGCCGGAAGGCATTAACCTGGTTAATCTGAGCCTGAGTTAGTCCGAGAGGGTGTTGGGCAGGTGCACCTCATAGCATGATGGACCCCCCAGCGATGGCACTGTCATGGAGTATAGGGGAGTCCGGCCCTGCACCCCTCTTCCCCGGATTCACTGGGAGTCTCAGGCAGCCAGTAGAACAGAAGGTTTATTAGGGATGCCAGGAACACAGTCCAACCAGAGCTTGTCAGTACATCCAGGACCCCGCAGTCGGGTCCTTCCGGGGGGCAGGGAGCTTAGACCCCAGCCTGGGGGCTCCCTGCATTTCGCCCCACAGCTCCAAATGGGGCAGGGAGGCCAGACCCTGTCTGCCCCCTCCCTTCCTCTTCCCAAGCCAGCTCCAAAACTGAAACCAAAAAGCCAAACCCTCCAGCAGCCTCTCTTCCCCTCCCCCGGGGTCCCTCCTCTAGCCTGTCCATTCTCCCAGCCAAAGGTGTCACCTCCCAACCCCCGTCCTGGCTCATGTTACAGCCTCAGGTAAAGTCTCGCATTTCCAATGCAGCCTGTCCCAATGCAGCCAGCCTCTCAGGTCAGACCCATCTCGCTCTCTGCTCCGTCACATCTCTCCCCCCTTCGAGACTGAACTGAGCGGGGTCACTCTGACCAGTGGCCTGGGGAAGTTCAGGGCCCCCTCTCCGGGACCACGCATCCGCTATCAGGTTGGCACTTCCCTTCACATGGACCACGTCCATGTCGTAATCCTGCAGGAGCAGGGGCGAGTGGTCGGTGTACACGGTGAAGTGTCGCCCGAATAGATACGGCTTTAGTTTCTTGAGGGCCCACACCATGGCCAGGCATTCCTTCTCGATGGCCGCATAATTCTGCTCTCGGGGTAGCAGCTTCTTGCTTAAATACACGATGGGGTGTTTTTGCCCTGTTTCATTCTTCTGCATTAACACCGCCCCCAGTCCCATGTCTGAGGCGTCGGTGAATACTGTACAGGGCTTGGCCCGGTCTGGGTTTACTTGATCTATTGGGCCCTGGATTAGAGCCTCCTTCAGCGCACAGAGAGCCCTCTGGCCCTGCTCGGTCCAGACTGCCTCGTCTGGCTTTCCCTTCTTACCTAGCTCTGTGATGGGGGCAGCTAGGGAGCTAAAGGGGGGTACAAACCTCTGGTAGTACCCCACCATCCCGCTAAAGGCCTGGACCTGTTTCTTGGTCTGGGGAACAGGCCAATCTCTGATCGCCTCCACCTTGGCCAGCCCTGGGCTGTTGAATGACTGGATCACCTCTAAAGCCAGCCGGTCCTTGGCCTCTCTCTCCAGGTTCTGGGCTCCCTTCCCAGCTACTCTGACTGGGGGACACCTGATGGGAGGATGGGCTCCCATCTCAGGGGAGAGATCCATCAGGGGGTCTTCCCCGTTCTCCTCCCAATTGTCCCCTACCGGCTCCAGGGGTCCCCCCACCCTCCTTTCATACCACAGCTCGAAAGGGAAGCTCCCTGGTGACTCCTGGGGCACTTCCCTGTGCCATCGGTGGGGCAGGTACCCGTCCCAGTCCCGCGGATGCTGATCCATGCAAGTCCCCAGCATCAGCCTCACGGTCCCCTGAACTTTCTCCACCAGCCCATTGCACCGGGGACGACACGCTGAGGCCCAACTGCGCCGGACCCCACATCTTCCCCACAAGCACCGGAGCAGGGCCGACATGAAGCTGGACCCTTGGTCTGTCAGGACTTCCTTGGGGAACCCCACTTGGCTGAAAATGGTCAGCAGCGCATCCGCCACGGTGTTTGCTTTAATGGAGGATAAGGGCACCGCCTCGGGGTAGCGGGTGGCGAAATCTACCACCACCCGAATGTACTTCTTTCCCGACCGGGTTGTCTTGCTGAGAGGGCCCACCCTATTTATAGCCACCTTCTGGAAAGGTTTCTTTTTGATGGGCAGGGACCTCCAGGGATCTTCTTCCTTTCCCTGGGCCAGGTGTAATAACCGGTGATGATACTTTTGGGGCCTCACCGGCTGCCTCCTGATTCCCCGCAGTTCCACTTCCCCTTGGGAAGCCCATTTCCGGCACAGGAATCCCTTCTCCCACAGGGATCTGTCTTTGCAGTCTTCCCCAAGGGGGTTTGCAGCGCTGTGGCCAGCAAGTTCCCTTAGCTTCTCCAAAGCGGGATCACTCTGCAGCTTACTGGCCAGGCCTGGGGTTACCGCCCCACTGAGCCCTGTCCCTGGTGGCTCCCTCCCTGCAGTGGAATCACTTCCCGGCAGCACCTCTGGACCAGGCAAGCCTGGTTGGCAGCCGTCCTGCCCTGCCTGTGTGTCCCCCCACTCAGCTGGGGTCTCTGCTCCCCTGGTGCTCAGCGCTGCCCTGGCTGTCCCTGTGGGGCCAGGCAGCGAGCTCGCTGCTTTCCTCTCTGCCTTAGAGACTGCCTGAGCCACCTCTCCATTGTGCAGGGGGGCAGGGAGCATCTCTTTGTCCCACCCCACCCTAGGGGTCTGGTTACAGGCAGGCAGGTAACCGGGGCCTGGCAGCTCCTTCCCCGTGCCAGCCAGGTCATTTGCATTTTCACTGACCATTTCCCTCTTAGCCAATTGGTTTTCTGAGTTTAAATTCAAATCCTCGGCCGTTACAGGGCCAGGGCCTGGATCCTGTCCCAAAGATACACAGTCACCCCCCAACAGCACCTCACCGCTGATATCCTGGAATCCCCCAACCACCAGCCAGCCCGACCCCTCCTGGGTCTGCACAGGGATCTGGGCCATAGGCAGGGCGAATGGGTCCGTCCCTGGGACCCTCACCCAGGTCACACAGCCCCTCAGCATCTGGTGGGGGTGCCCAACCCGGGGCCTGACCCCAATTCTCTCTGTCCTGGGGTCTTGCCACCCCACGAATGTCTCTCCATTGACCATCACCTTCCGCTCCCACTGGGGGTTCATAGGGTTTGAGTCCAGGGCCAGGACTGGATTTCCGTCCACCATCCCACCCATCTGGCTGGTGGAGTTTATGGCCTTGGGACCCAGCAAGGGGGTTAGATCCCGGGGCTTTTCCGCAGGGTCTTCCTGGTTCCAATCACCAGCCTGCTCCAAGGCAGTGAGGTGGGCCTCCACATCCCCACCCTCCTTAACCAGGGGCAGCAATTTAGGATCGAGGTTCCCTGCGGAGCTGGCACCCCGGGATCTGTCCCCACTTACCTCTGGCCAGTCCCCTATGCCTCTCCGTTCCACCACCGCAAGTTCACGCTGCTGCTGCTGCTTCTTTTGTAGGTCCTTCTCGGGCTCTTGCTGTCTCTCACCGTCCTCTTGCTCTCTTGGACTCCGCTCCAGTTCCATCCGTCTCCGATCCCCTGCTGGGGAACCCGATCGTGAAGACCCCCGTCTGGTTGGGGACCAGACTCTTGGGGATGCCAGGCTATCACTCCAGCTGCTCCCAGATTCTGCTGTAGCCCCATTGGGGTCAGGAATTTGCTCCCTGGAATGGTCATCCTCCTCCAGCCGCGTGATTAACTGGGCTTTAGTGAGCTTTCCAATGTGTATCCCTTTCTTTTTGCACAGGGTTACAATGCTCTTTTTAAGGAGAAGGCGATACGCCATCACGTTACTGCTCCCAAGTTGCTGTGGATCCGCAGGCCTGTGTGCTCTTAGCTCCCCACGGTTTCCAGGAAGAACCCCAAGTGTGCCAGCCCTTCTCCAGGTCACCGCCTCTTTGCTAGGGTTGAGCTGCAGCTCCTCCGCCCCTGGGTCCACTCACGGCACCCCCAGGGGAACCCTGTCACCGCAAAAATCCTTCTCTCTCCCAGGGCCAAGCCGCAGGCTCCTCCGCCCCTGGGACTGCTCACTGCAGCCCCCAGGGGGACCCAGTCATTGCACAGTCCTTCTCGCTGGTCACACACTCCCAGGGGTTAAGCGTAGCTCCTCCGCTCCCTGAAACCGCTCCTCCGTGAGCCTTCAGCACGCCTGGTCCTTGTTAGCCCCCCTTCGTTCTACTGCTCCCCAGTCGCTTACTGCAGGAAGCGCCGTTCACGGGGTGCAGAACATCCCACCTCTGCCACCAGTGGTCACGGAGTATAGGGGAGTCCGGCCCTGCACCCCTCTTCCCCGGATTCACTGGGAGTCTCAGGCAGCCAGTAGAACAGAAGGTTTATTAGGGATGCCAGGAACACAGTCCAACCAGAGCTTGTCAGTACATCCAGGACCCCGCAGTCGGGTCCTTCCGGGGGGCAGGGAGCTTAGACCCCAGCCTGGGGGCTCCCTGCATTTCGCCCCACAGCTCCAAATGGGGCAGGGAGGCCAGACCCTGTCTGCCCCCCTCCCTTCCTCTTCCCAAGCCAGCTCCAAAACTGAAACCAAAAAGCCAAACCCTCCAGCAGCCTCTCTTCCCCTCCCCCGGGGTCCCTCCTCTAGCCTGTCCATTCTCCCAGCCAAAGGTGTCACCTCCCAACCCCCGTCCTGGCTCATGTTACAGCCTCAGGTAAAGTCTCGCATTTCCAATGCAGCCTGTCCCAATGCAGCCAGCCTCTCAGGTCAGACCCATCTCGCTCTCTGCTCCGTCACAGGCACATCTTAGGGAAGAGAGGTCCTTAACACTTCCTTTGGGGACTTGGATCCCTTGAAGGGAGTGCTGTAAATGGAGGAAGGCCAGCGCTGGGGCAGTTAGGGGCCATGCGGTGTTAGATATTACCATGCTTCCTGTGAGACCCCGGGACCAGCTACTGGTCCTGGCTAACACTATATGCCCTCTTCCCTATCTACTAGCTCCTGTCCATGTTACAGGGCCAAACGGCCCAGCCACAGTAATGGAGGCTCATTGGCTCCCCTAGTGGTGTCTGAGATGAACTCCTTCATCTCAGCTTTGGAGCGGAGCCGGAATTCTGTGACCTGTGTGGCGTTGCCCTGACCATCAACCTTTATGCGGCTGATGGATATAGGCAGGGCTTCACTGGAGGTCACAGTGGGTGAGGGTGTATGGGCTTGGGCATTTGGTGGGGCTGAGGGTAGGGTGGGGTATAGCAGGGTTTTTTCAAGGGGAAGTGGGGCCTCTGGGTGAACATATGGGGGTGGGTGTTCGGGGGTGTTATTGGGCCTGGGCTGGCTAGCGGTAGGTGGTGGTGGCCCTTTCTGGCTAGGCTGGCTAACGGCCTCCTTGGCCGAGGCCATTAGGGCCCCATAAAAAATGGTTAACTTATCAAGGGCCTGAGCCAGGATTTCATAGGCGACTGTGGCCACCTTTTGGGGTTTGTATACTTCAGGCCACAGTTTCTTGGGCTTCCGAACCCCTTCCAGCTTTTGTACCAGGTCCGTTAGTATTTGGTGGGCGGGGGACCCCTGCAAAACTCGGGGTTCAGGGGTGAGTCTAGATGGGGTCCCCCCGCAGGCTTTCGTGACCCTCCCCACCTCCCTCCAGAGGCGGGTAGGATCTGAATCTGCGGCCGGCTCTCCTGCCTTAGTGCAGGTTAGCCAGAGGCTGGAATCAGCAGGGCTGGCCCTGAATGTGGGGTGACAAGTTAAAAGGCACCCCACATCAGTGAGCCCCAGGTGGGTAGTGTACACCCTGGAGCTCTGGCCTTTGCCAATCGTGCAGACCCACTCTAGGGCCTCAGGCTGCTGTTTACTTTGCAGCCAGTGGTACTGCAGGTGGTTAGTTTGATCCTCATCTGTCCCAGAGGTCTTGGCCTCTTTCCAGGGACAGGGGAGGCAGCAATTGTTACCCCAAGATCCTGTTCGTGACGCCATGTCCCTGCCAGCAGGTAGGGGTGTGACGGTGTTTCCCATAAAACTTTATGGGGAGATGCTTATAGATGTATATATGTAACTAAAATATGTTTTATGCTACATGTGGGGAACACCGTCACAAGGGGATCTTGGGGGACAATTACTGCATGGGCGGGGTGCAAAATAAACTTTATTAAGAGAATATAAAAACAGGGAAAATTCAATAGTGACGGGTATGGGGTTTGTTAAGGTAGACAATTGGGGAGGGGTTTCTTTTAGTAAACAGGATAGGGGGTTTCAATAGTGGGGTACAATGGGGTACAATACAGTGGGGTACAATACAGTTGGTAACCAATTAACACTGAAGTATAAATGTAACAGGTAGCTAGCAATTTCTATGTAAAGGGTGTGTCACAGCAGCATATAACCAACTAACAGTTATGGGTAAAATGTGTTAAATAACCAACAACTGTAGGTAAAAATGGGTCACATTGGTGTAAATGTAAAATGTGAGGTGTGTTAGAGAGAAAAAGGAAAGTAACCAATGGGGTTTTTATGCTAGACTTTAGTAATACAATTGAGGCTTGGAAAGGCAGTGGTAGAGAAATGAGGTTGGGGTGGGGGGGAAGACACGTGGTGGAGCAGAGACCAAAGGCAGAGGCGCTGTGGAGGGAGATTTGAACTGAGGGAAACACAGAGAGCAGACAGGCTGCAAGTTTAAACAGCAGAGAGACTGCAATGAGACTGGGGAGCTCGGGGGGGAGACACGGGCGAGCTTGGGGGGTTTGGGTAGCAGGAAGACAGACTTAACCACAATTATACAGAACACAGTAAAATCTTATCTATGATTTAACGTAACCAAGACTACACAAGTTAGCAAGTAACAGAACACAATACAAACAATTCTTTAAACCTACTTAACCACAGCTATGCAAAATCAAATTACAATTTATCTAGACTAAAGACTAAACCTAATACAGACCAAGAAGTTAGCTTGCGTCTGCCTGCTGGGGAAAGAAAGCCAGCAGTTAAAACAAGGGGAAGTGTGCAAGAGGTTTTTTCTTACCCAAGACAGCAACAAGCAGAAAAAACTCGATTCGCTTACAATAATCAGGAGAACTTCAGGCACAAATTTGTCGTTCGTGGGAGGGGAGTTTAAAACGGGGGGACCCTCAAAAAACAAACGAGAGCGGGGAGAGGGCCTCCCAAGACCCCTAGCTGATCAGACCAGGTGGCAAGGCAAGGAACTTCTCCAGGGGTCTGATCAGAAAATGTCTGGTTTTAAAGGCAGTACTTTTGATTGGCTTCTTTGGATACAAGGGAGGAGGGAGAGAGCAGGGAAAGACAGCTAAGCATAGGCATGCCTGGGCAAGTTCTGAGCCACAGGTATGACTCATATGCTCAGCTATGTGGCCACTTTAGGTCTTGCATACCTGGGCAGAGCACCCCTACACCGAGCCCGGGTCTGAACAAAGAAGCTAGACAAAGGAGCAAGAAGCCTCCTCCCGAGGCAGAGCAATGGCTCCAGTTAGTCTGTACAAGCCATTTTCATGAGCAGGGCCAGGCTGACTTTGGGGGGAGGGATAGCTCAGTGGTTTGAGCATTGGCCTGCTAAACCCAGGGTTGTGAATTCAATCCTTGAGGGGGCCATTTGGGGATCTGGGGCAAAAATTGGGGATTGGTCCTGCTTTGAGCAGGGGGTTGGACTAGATGACCTACTAAGGTCCCTTCCAACCCTGATATTCTATGATTCTATGAGTTCCATGGCCCGGGGGGGCGGCCAATATTGAAAAAGAATCCAGCAGGGGGACAGCTGTAACAGAAACACCCCAACCCTAAGCCCGACGCCCACACTCACCCTCAACCTCACCCCCACCACCACCCTCATCCTCACCCTCACCCTCACCTCAATGCTCAACCTCACCCCCATGCCCACCCCCACCCTCAACCTCACCCCCACCCCACACACACCCACACCCTCCCCCTCACCCGTACCCCCAACCTCACCCCCCACCCCCACGGTCACACTCACCATCACACTCCCCCTCACCCCCAGCCACCCCCTCCCCCTCACCCACACCCTCACCCTCACCACCACCCCCAACCTCACCCCCACACCCACCCTCACACTCACCATGACATTCCCCCTCTCCCTCACCTCCTCCCTCCCCCTCACACTCACACTAAACCCCACCCTCAACCTCAGCCCCACCCCCACCCTCACACTCACCCCCACCCCTTCCCCCACCCCCACCCTCACCCTCACCCCCACCCCCACTCCCACCACCACCCTCACCCTCACACTCACATCCAACCTCACCCTCACACTCACCCCCACCCTCACCTTCACCACCACCTCCATCCTCACCCCCACCCTCACCCCACCACTACCCTTACACTCAAACTCACCCCCACCCTCACCCTCACCCCCACCCCCACCCGCACCCTCTCCCCCCACCCTACCCCCATCCGCTCCCCCACCACAACCCCCACCCTCACGCACACCCTCACCGCCACCCCCACCCTCAGAATCACCCCCACCCCCACCCTAAACCCAACCCCACATCCCACCGTCACCACCACCCTCACACTCAAACTCACTCCCACGTCCACCCTCACACTCACCCTCACCCCCACCCCCACCCTCAGCCCCACGCTCACCCCCACCCTCACCCTTATCCCCACTGCCACCCTCACCCCCGCCCCAACAATCTACTCCACCCCACCCTCACCCCCAATCCTACCGCCACCCTCACCCCTACCTCCACCCTCACCCTCACCCAAAAACCCACCCTCCCCCACACCCACACCCTCACCCTCACCTCCACCACCACCCCCACCCTCACACTACCCCTACCCTGACACTCACCACTACCCCATTCCCACCCCGACTCTAACCCCCACTCGCACCCTCACCCCCCCACCCCCTCCCCCAACCTCACACTCACCCTCACTGTCAGTCTCACCCTCACACTCACCCTCATCCTCACCCCACCCTCACACACTCCCACCCTCACCCTATCTCTCACCCTCACCCTCTACCTCACACTCACACTCACCCCCATCCCCACCCTCACCCCCTCCCTCACCCTCACCCCCACGCTCACACTCACACCCACCCCTTCCTCCACCCTCACAGTCAGCCTCACCCTGACCCTCATCCTCATTCTCACCCCATCCTCACGCAGCCCCACCCTCCACCTCACACCCACCCCACCCTCAAACTCACCCTACCCTCACACTCACAGTCCACCCTAACCCTAACCCTCACCCTCACCCTCACCCTCACCCACCCTCACCCTCGCACTCACAATCACCCTCACCACAAACCTCACACCCTCATCCTCACCTTCATACTCACACTCACTCTCACCCTCACACTCACACTCACGTTCACCCTCACCCCCACCCTCACTCCCACCCCAACCGTGGCCCTCACCCCCACGCTCAGCCCTAGCCTCAACCTCACCCCCACCCTCAACCTGATCCCCACCCCTACCCTCACACTCACCCCCAACCCCACCCTCACCCTCACCCCCACTCTCACACTCACACGGACCCCCACCATCACCCGCACCCCCACCACCACTCACTCCCTCACCCCCACCACACACTCACCCCCACCCCCCGACCCCCCACACTCAACCCCAACCCCACCCTCACCCTCATCCCCACCCCCAACATCACACTCACCATCACACTCACCCTCACCCCCACTGCCACCCTCACCCCCGCCCCAACACACACCCCCATCCCCAACCTTACACTCACCATCACCCTCAATCTCTCACACACACACTCATGCCCACCCCGACCCTCTACCCCACCTCCACCCTCTCACTCACCCTCACGCTCACCCCCACCGCACACTTACCCCAACCCCACCGTCACCCCCACACTCACCCACACTCCCTCCCAGACCCTCACTCTCACCCTCACCCCCACCCTCACCCTCACTCTCCCCCCACCCCCACCCCATCCCAACACCCAACCACAAACTCACCCCCACCCCAATACACACCTCCATGCCCACCCTCACCCTCACACACACCCCCACACTCACACTCACACTCACCCTCAGCCTCACCCTCACACCCACCCCCACCCTAACCCTCATCCCCACCCCCACCATCACCCCCACCCATTCCGTCACCTCCACCCCAACCCTCACCCTCACCCCCACCCCAAACCTCACCCTCACCCCCAACCCCAGCCTCAACCTCACCCGCACGCTCATCAGCACCCCCACCCCTACACTCACCCCCACTCCCACCCTCACCCCCACCATTTACCCTCAAAATTACACTCACCCTCACACTCCCCCCCACCCTCACACTCAGCCCCACCCCCAACCTGACCCCCCACACCCAACCTCACACTCACCATGACACTCCCCCTCCCCCTCACCTCCTCCCTCCCCCTCACACTCACCCTCACCCCCACCCTCAACCTCACCCCCACCGACATCCCCACCCTCACATTCACTCCCACCCACACATTCACCCCACCGCTTCCCGCACCCCCACCCTCACCGTCACCCCCACCGCCACTCCCAACCCCACCCTCACACTCACCTCCACCCTCACACTCACACTCACCCCCACCCTCACCCTCACCACCACCCTCACACCTCACCACCCTTACACTCAAACTCACCCCCACCCTCACAATCACCTTCACCCTCCCCCCACCCACACCCCCACCCCCACCCTGACCCTCATCCCCACCCCCACCATCACCCCCACCCCTACCCTCACCCCCACCCTCACCATCACCCCCACCCCAAACCTCACCCACACCCCCAGCCTCACAATCACCCGCACCCTCACCAGCACCCCCACCCACACCCTAACACTGACACTCACCCACACCCCCACGCCTACACTCACCCCAACCCCCACCCTCACCCTCACTTTCAAACTCTCACTCACCCTCACACTCACCCCAACCCCCAGGCTTACACTCACCCTCACACTAACCCTCATACTCACACTCTCCCAAGCCCCCACTCTTCCCCTCAGCCTCACCCTCACCTCCACCCTCACCCTCACCACCACCCCACCCTCACCCTCACCCTCACCACCACCCTCACACCGCACCACCCTTACACTCAAACTCACCCCCACCTCCCCCCACCCTCACAATCACCTTCACCCTCCCCCCACCCACACTCCCACCCCCAGCCTGACCCTCATCCCCACCCCCACCATCACCCCCAACCCTACCCTCACCCCCACCCTCACCATCACCCCCACCCCAAACCTCACCCACACCCCCAGCCTCACAATCACCCGCACCCTCACCAGCACCCCCACCCACACCCTAACACTGACACTCACCCACACCCCCACGCCTACACTCACCCCAACCCCCACCCTCACCCTCACTTTCAAACTCTCACTCACCCTCACACTCACCCCCACCCCCAGGCTTACACTCACACTCACCCTCACACTAACCCTCATACTCAAACTCTCCCAAGCCCCCACTCTTCCCCTTAGCCTCACCCTCACCTCCACCCTAACACTCAACACCACCCCACCCTCACCCTCACACACACCCCCACCCTCACACTCACCCTCACCCTCACCCACAACCTAACCCTCATCCCCACCATCACCCCCACACTCAACCTCACCCCCGACCCCACCCTCAACGTCACCCACACCCAAAACCTCACACTCACCCTAACCCCCACCCCCACCCGCAGCCCCACCCCCACACTCACCCTCACCCGCAATCTCTCACACACACACTCATGCCCACCCCGACCCTCTACCCCACCTCCACCCTCTCACTCACCCTCACCCCCACCGCATACTTACCCCAACCCCACCATAACCCCCACACTCACCCACACTCCCTCCCCGACCCCCACTCTCACCCACACCCCACCCCCACCCCCACCCTCACCCCCACCATCACACTCACCCTCACCCTCACCCCCACCCTCCCCCACACCCTGACCCTCAACCTCAACCCCCCCACCCCCTCACTCTCTCCCCACCCCACCCCCACCCTCACCGTCACCCCCACCCCGAACCTCACACTCACCCTCACCCCCACCCGCAGACACACCCCCACACTCACCCTCACCCGCAATCTCTCACACACACACTCATGCCCACCCCGACCCTCGACCCCACCACCACCCTCTCACTCACCCTCACCCTCACCCCCACCCTCCCCCTCACTGTCCCCCACCCCCACCCCAACACCCAACCACAAACTCACCCCCACCCCAATACTCACCTCCACCTCCACCCCCACCCTCACCCTCACACACACCCCCACCCTCACACTCACACTCACACTCACCCTCACCCCCACCCCCACCCTAACCCTCATCCCCCCCCACCATCACCCCCACCTCTACCGTCACCTCCACCCCAACTCACAGCCTCACCCCCACCCCAAACCTCACCCTCACCCCCACCCCCAGCCTCACCCGCACGCTCACCCGCACCCCCACCCCTACACTCACCCCCACCTTTACCCACCCTCACACTCACACTCACACTGACCCTCACCCTCACCCTCACCCTCACACACACCCCCACCCTCACACTCACCCTCACCCTCACCCACACCCTAACCCTCATCCCCACCATCACCCCCACCCTCAACCTCACCCCCGACCCCACCCTCAACGTCACCCACACCCAAAACCTCACACTCACCCTAACCCCCACCCCCACCCGCAGCCCCACCCCCACACTCACCCTCACCCGCAATCTCTCACACACACACTCATGCCCACCCCGACCCTCTACCCCACCTCCACCCTCTCACTCACCCTCACCCCCACCGCATACTTACCCCAACCCCACCATAACCCCCACACTCACCCACACTCCCTCCCCGACCCCCACTCTCACCCACACCCCACCCCCACCCCCACCCTCACCCCCACCATCACACTCACCCTCACCCTCACCCCCACCCTCCCCCACACCCTGACCCTCAACCTCAACCCCCCCACCCCCTCACTCTCTCCCCACCCCACCCCCACCCTCACCGTCACCCCCACCCCGAACCTCACACTCACCCTCACCCCCACCCGCAGACACACCCCCACACTCACCCTCACCCGCAATCTCTCACACACACACTCATGCCCACCCCGACCCTCGACCCCACCACCACCCTCTCACTCACCCTCACCCTCACCCCCACCCTCCCCCTCACTGTCCCCCACCCCCACCCCAACACCCAACCACAAACTCACCCCCACCCCAATACTCACCTCCACCTCCACCCCCACCCTCACCCTCACACACACCCCCACCCTCACACTCACACTCACACTCACCCTCACCCCCACCCCCACCCTAACCCTCATCCCCCCCCACCATCACCCCCACCTCTACCGTCACCTCCACCCCAACTCACAGCCTCACCCCCACCCCAAACCTCACCCTCACCCCCACCCCCAGCCTCACCCGCACGCTCACCCGCACCCCCACCCCTACACTCACCCCCACCTTTACCCACCCTCACACTCACACTGACCCTCACCCTCACACTCACCCTCACACTCACCCCCACTCCCCCAACCCCCCACCCCACCCCCACTCACACTCACCATCACACTCAACCTCTCCCTCATCCCCACCCACCCCCTTACACTCACCCTCAACCCCACCCTCACCCTCATCCCCACCCCCAACATCACACCCACCCACACCCTCACAATCACTATCACACACACCCTCACAACCACCCTCCCCTTCACTCTTACACGCAGCCTCACCTCCACCCCCACCCTAAGCCCGAACCCACACTCACACTCAACCTCACCCCCACCCCCACCCTCATTCTCACCCCCGCCCTCACCCTCACCCTCACCCCCACTCTCAACCTCACACCCACACCCACCCTCAACCTCACCCCCACCCCCACCCCTACCCTACCCCTCACCCCTACCCCCAACCTCACCCCCACACCCCCCCTCACACTCACCATGACACTCCCCCTCCCCCTCACCTCCCTCTCACACTCATCATCACCCCCACCCTCACACTCTCCCCCACCCCTTCCCCCACCCCCACACTCACCCTCACCCCCACCCCCACTCCCACCCCCACCCTGACCCTCACACTCACCTCCACCCTCACCCCCACCCCACCCTTACACTCAAACTCACCCCCACCTTCCCCCACACTCACCCTCACCGCCACCCCCACCCTCACCCCCACCCTCACCGCCACCCCCACCCTCACACTCACCATCACACTCACCCTCACCTTCACCCTCACCCCCACCCTCACCCTCACAATCATCCCCACCCCCACCGTCACCCCCACCCTCACGCTCACCCCCACCCTCACCCCCACCCTCACCTTCACACCCACCCCAACCCTCACACTCACCCTCACCCCCACCCCCACCCTCAGCCCCACCCCCACCCTCACCCTCATCCCCACTGCCACCCTCACCCCCGGCCCAACACTCACCCCCATCCCCACCCTCACACTCACCATCACACTCAGCTCACCCCCTCCCTCACCGCACACTTACCCCAACCCCACCGTCATCCCCACACTCACCCACACTCCCTCCCCCACCCCCTCTCTCACCCACACCCCACTCCCACCCCCACCCTCACCCCACCCCCACACTCACACTCACCCCCACCCTCAACCCCACCACACCCTCACACTCACCATCACCCTCACCCCACCCTCCCCCACACTCTGACCCTCACACTCACCCCACCATCACCTTCACCCCACCCCCACCCTCAACCTCAACCCCCCCACCCCCTCACTCTCCCCCCAGCCCACCCCACCCCTACCCTCACCGTCACCCCCACCCCCAACCTCACACTCACCCTCACCCCCACCCCCACCCGCAGCCCCACCCCCACCCTCACCCCCACCCTCAACGCCACCCCCACCCTCACACTCACCATCACACTCACCCTCACCTTCACCCTCACCTCCACCCTCACCCTCAGAATCACCCCCACCGTCACCCCAACCCCACCCCCACCGTCACCCCCACCCTCACGCTCACCCCCACCCTCACACCCACCCTCACCTTCACCCCCACCCCAACCCTCACACTCACCCTCACCCCCACCCCCACCCTCAGCCCCACCCCCACCCTCAGCCCCACCCCCACCCTCACCCTCATCCCCACTGCCACCCTCACCCCCGGCCCAACACTCACCCACTTCCCTTCACATGGACCACGTCCATGTCGTAATCCTGCAGGAGCAGGCTCCGCCTCAGGAGCTTGGCGTTGGCCCCTTTCATCAGCCAGGTCAGGTGCGAGTAGTCGGTGTACACGTTGAAGTGTCGCCCGAATAGATACGGCTCTAGTTTCTTGAGGGCACACACCATGGCCAGGCATTCCTTCTCGATGGCCGCATAATTCTGCTCTCGGGGTAGCAGCTTCTTGCTTAAATACATGATGGGGTGTCTCTGCCCCGTTTCATCCTCCTGCATTAACACCGCCCCCAGTCCCATGTCTGAGGCGTCGGTGAACACCAGAAAGGGCTTGTCAAAGTCTGGGTTTGCCAGAACCGGGCCCCTGATCAAAGCCTCCTTCAGTGCACCGAGAGAGCCCCCTGGCACTCCTCGGTCCAGACCACCTTGTCTGGCTTCCCCTTCTTGCATAGCTCAGTGATGGGGGTGGCTATGGCGCTAAAGTGGGGCACAAATCTTCGATAGTACCCCGCCATCCCAATAGAGGCCTGGACCTGCTTTTTAGTTTGTGGAGCGGGCCAGTCCCGGATCACCTCCACCTTGGCTGGTTCTGGCTTTAGGCGGCCGCTCCCCACCCGGTGTCCCAGGTAGGATACTTCAGCCATCCCCACCTTGCACTTCTCCGCTTTTACGGTCAGCCCAGCCTCCCGGAGTCGGTCCAGCACTCGTTTAACTTGGGACACATGGTCCTCCCAGGTCTGGCTAAAGACACAGATGTCATCGATATACGCCACAGAGAAGCTCTCCATCCCCTTCAGTAGCCGAGGGTTGGGGTGGGGGTGAGGGTGGGTATGAGGGTGGGGGTGAGCGTGAGGGTGGGGGTGACGGTGGGGGGTGGGGTTCGGGTGACGGTGGGGGTGATTCTGAGCGTGAGGGTGGGGGTGAGGGTGAAGGTGAGGGTGAGTGTGATGGTGTGAGGGTGGGGGTGGCGGTGAGGTGGGGGTGAGGGTGGGGGTGGCGGTGGGGGGTGAGGGTGCGGGTGGGGGTGAGGGTGAGGGTGGGGGGAGGTGGCGGTGAGTTTGAGTGTAAGGGTGGGGGTGAGTGTGAGGGTCAGGTTGGGGGTGGGGGTGGGGGTGAGGGTGAGTGTGGGGGTGGGGAAGGGGTGGGGGGTGAGTGTGAGGGTGGGGTGAGTGTGAGTGTGGGGGTGGTAGTGAGGTTGAGGGTGGTGGTGATGGTGAGTGTGAGGGGGAGGTGAGGGGGAGGGGGAGTGTCATGGTGAGTGTGAGGGTGGGTGTGGGGGTGAGGTTGGGGGTTTGGGCGAGAGGGAGGGGGTGGGTGGGGTGAGGGGGAGTGTGTTGGTGAATGTGAGGGTGGGGGTCGGGGGTGAGGTTGGGGGTAGGGGTGAGGGGTAGGGTAGGAGTGGGGGTTGGGGTGGGGGTGACGTTGAAGGTGGGTGTGGGGGTGAGGTTGAGCGTGGGGGTGAGGGTGGGGGTGAGGATGAGGGTGGGGGTGGGGGGTGTGGTGATGGTGGGGGTGGGGATGGTGGTGAGTGTGATGGTGAGGATGGCGTTGGGGGGGTGAGCTTGGGGGGTGGGGTGGTGTTGGGGGTGAGGGTGAGTGTGGGGGTGAGTGTGAGGGAAAGTGTGAGGGGAGGGTGAGTGTGTCGGTATGGCTGAGGGTGAGGGTGGGCGTGGGGATGAGGGTGGGGGTGAGGTTGAGTGGGAGGGGGACTGTGTGGGTGGGGTGTGAGCGGGTGTTGAGGCTGGGGGTGGAGGTGAGGGGGAGGGAGGCTTGGGGGTGCAGGTGAGGATGGGAGTGGGGGTAAGGGTGAGTGAGAGTGTGAATGTGAGGGTGATGGTGAGTCTGACGTTGAGGGTGAGTGTGAGGGTGAAGGTTAGGATTAGGGTATAGGGTTCGGTTTATGGTAATTATGGTCAGGGTTAGTTTACGATTAGGTTTAGGCTACAGAGCCGGTAGTGAGAGTACCTCACAATGAGCATTTCAGTCCTATTGACTGCTAGTGCCTACTGTCTGCTGGAATCCTCCTCCAAAAGCTATTTAAATGTACTGCTGCGATTTTTGTACTGATCCTTTCGTGAGAATACCTGACTACGATCCTATTACCTGCAAGTTCCAAATTTCTTTTGGAAGCCTCTTTGAAACGCCAGTTAGGTGTGCTAATGTGATTTTTGTACACATCGGTTCATGAATATTCCTCACAATGAGCATTCGAATTGTGTTAACAGCCAAGGACAATTTTCATGTGGAATCCTCCTCCAAAAGCAATTATGCTACAATTGTTGACTTTCGGTACATATCCGTTCGTGAGAATACCACCCAATGAATAATTCAATCCTGTTCACTGCTACTGCCAAATTTCTCCTGGAATCATTTTCCAAAAGTCTTTATGATAAACTGCTGCGCTCTTCGTACAGATACATTCGTGAAAAGTCCATACAATGAGCCTTTCAATTCTGTTTAAAGGTAGTGCCAATTTTCTCCTGAACCCATTCTCCTCAAGAAATTTAGATTTAATGCTGGTCTTTGGGTAGGGATTGGCTCGTGACAATTCCTCACAATGATCATTTCAATCCTGTTCTCTACGAGGTTCAACTTTCTCCTGGAATCCTCTTCCAAAAGTAATTTCGATGTAATGCAGTGTTTTTGATAGAGATCCATTAGAGAACATTTCTTAAAATGAAGATTTGAGTCCTGGTCAAAGCTAGTGACAAATGTCTCCTGGAATCCTCCTCCAAAAGCTATTTAAATATACTGCTGCGATTTTGGTACAGATCCGTTCATGAGAATACCTCACTACGATCAATTAAATCCTGTACGCCGCATGATCGAAATTTCTCCTGGAATCGTCTTTGAAATGCAAGTTAGATATGCTACTGCGGTTTTTGGACACAATGGTCCGTGCAAATTTGTCACAATGAACGATTAAATCCTGTTCACTGCTACAGCCAAATTTCTCCTGAAAGCCTAATGCTAAACACATAAAGCTGAACTGCTAGGCTTTCGGCAGTGACGGAATAGTAAAAATTCCTTATTCAGTTCTGTTCCCTGCTAGTGCCAAATTTCTCATGGAATCGTCGCCCGCAAGCCATTATGATGCAGTTTCGGGCTTTTGGTACAGATCCGTTTGTGAGAAACATCTCTACGAATAATTCAATCCTGTTTACTGCCACTCCGAATTTTCTCGTGGACTCCTATTCCAAAAGCCATTATGAGGCAAAGCCTGACTTTTGTGGTGTGGTAAGGGGGTGTTAGTGAAAATTATTGTTAGGGTACACACCCTTTGGTGGGAATACCTCACAATAAACAATTCAATCTGTTCACTGCTAGTGCCAATTTTCCCCTGGAATACTCTTCCAAAAGACATGACTACTGAGGTTATGGTAAGAATGTTTGTGCAATTCCTTACAATGAGCAATTCAATCCCTCTTGACTGCTAGTGTCAACTATCACTTGGAATCCTCCTCGAAAAGCTCTTTAAATTTAATGTTGCTATTTAGGTACATATCTGTTCGTGAGAATATCTGACTACCATCAATTAAATCCTGTTCCCTGCAAGTTTCAAATTTCACCTGGAATCCTCTTTGAAACGCCAGTTAGATGTGCTACCTCGGTTTTTGTACCCATCAGTTCATGAACATTCCTCAGAATGAGCATTCGAATTCCGTTAAGAGCTAAGGACAATTTTCACTTGGAGTCCTCCTCCAGAAGCCATTATGCTGCAATTGCTGACTTTTCGTACAGATCCGTTCGTGAGAATACCTCACAATGAAGAATTCAATCCTGTTCACTACTACTGCCAAATTTCTCCTGGAATAACTTCCAGAAGTCATTAAGATGCCGTGAGGGGCTGTTCGTACAGATGGATTTTTTGAAAATCATTACACTGATAATTTCAATTCTGTTCAGAGCTATTGCCAAATTTCTCCCGGACTAGTCCTCCTAAAGAAATTTAGGTGCTGATGATGCATTGTTGTGCTTTTGGTAGAGATCGGTTCATGACAAAACGTCACAATGAGCACTAAATCCTGTTCACTCCGAGTTCCAAATTTATCATGGACACCTCCTCCGTAAGCCATGATGATGCATTGCTAGGCTTTTGGTACAGCTCGGTTTGTGAAAATTCCTTTCCGTGAGCATTTCAATCCTGTTCAATACTAGTTCCAACTATCTCCTAGAATCCTCCTCCAAAGGCTTTTAAATCTACTGCTACGATCAATTCAGTCCTGTTCACTGCAAGTTCTAAATTGGCATTTGGTTCAGATCCGTACGTGAGAATTCCGCACACTAACCAATACAATCCTGTTCACTGAAAACGCCACATTTCTCCTGGAATTATCCTCCAAAAGTTATTACGATGCACTGCCTGTCTCGTCGTACAGATGCATTCGTGAAAATTCCTTACAATGAACCTTTCAAATCTGTTAAAAGCTTGAGCCAAAATTCTCCTCAACTCTTCCTCCTCAAGAAATTTGGATTTACTTCAGCTCTTTGGGTAGAGATTGGCTCGTGACAATTCCTCACAATGAGCATTTCAATCCTGTTCACTCCGAGTTGCAAATTTCTCCTGGAATCCTCTTCCAAATTCATTTTGATGTAATGTAGGGTTTTTGGTAGAGATCCATTAGTGAAAATTACTTACAATGAGGATGTGAGTCTTTTCAAAGCTAGTGACAAATTTCTCCTGGAATCCGCCGCCAAAAACAACTTAGATCTTAAAGCTTGTCCATTTGTAGCGATCGGTTTGTGAAAATTCCTTCACTATGCACATAAATCCTTTTCACTGCAAGTGCCAACTGTCTCCTGGATCCTTTTCCAAAAGATATTTAAATGTACTGCTGCGATTTTGGTAGCGTTCCATTCAAGAGACTTCCTTACTACCAGCAAATCAATCTTGTTAACTGCAAGTTTTAATTTACTCCTTGAATCCTCTTTGAAGCGCCAGTTAGATGAGCTACTGCGAGTTTTGCGCAAAAAGTTTCATGAAAATTCCGCACAATGAGCATTTGTATTCTGTTCACTGCCACAGGCAATTTTGACTGGGAATCTTCCTTCAAAGCAATTATGCTGCAATTGTTGGCTTTTGGAAAGGATCCGTTCGTGAGAATACCTCATAATGAACAATTTAATTCTGTGTACTGCTACTGCCAAATTTCTCCTGGAGTCATCTTCCTAAAGTTTTTATGATGCCCTGCTGGGCTTTTCGAAAATCTGGATTTTTTTATAAGATTACACTGAACATTATAATTCTGTTCACAGCTATTGCTAAATTTCTCCTGGACCATTCCTCGTAAAGCAATTTTGATTTAATCTTGCGATTTTGGTAGACATTGGTTAGTGAAAATTCCTCACAATGAGCATTCCAATCTAGTTCACTACGAGTGCCAAATATCTCATGAAACCTCCTCAATAGGCCATGATGTTGCATTGCTGGGCTTTTGATAGAGATCAGTTCATGACAATTCCTCAAAATGAGCATCTCAATCCTGTTCACTACGACTTCAAATTTCACATGGACACCGCCTCCGTAAGACATGATGATTCATTGCTGAGGTTTTTGTGCAAATCTCTTTGTGACAATTCCTTACAATGAGCATTTCAATCCTGTTCAATGGTACTGCCATTTATATCCTGGAATCCTCCTCCAAAAGCTATTTAAATGCACTGTTGCGATTTTGGTACAGATCGGTTCGTGAGAATACTTCACTTCGATCATTTAAACGTGTTCATCGCAAAATCGAAATTTCCCCTGAATCCTGTTTGAAATTCCAGTTAGATGTGCTACTGCGCTTATTGGACACATCGGTCCGTGACAATTTCTCACAATAAACAATTCAATTCTGTTCACTACTGCAGCCAAAATTCTCCGGAAATCCTATTCCAAAACCGATGAAGCTGAACTGCTAGGCTTTCGGCAGTGATGGATTAGTAAAAAATTCCTTATAATGAGCTTTGCAGTTCTGTTCCCTGCTAGTGCCAAATTTCTCATGGAATCCTCGTCCACATGCCTTTATGATACATTGTGGGCTTTTGGTACAGATCCGTTTGTGAGAATATATCTTTACGATCAATTCAATATGTTCTTTGCTCCTGCCAAATATCTCCTGGACCTCTCTTCCAAAAGCCATTATGAGGCACGGCATGGCTTAAGCGGTGAGGGTGTGGGGTGAGGGTTGGGCTTAGGGTTAGGGTACAGATCCGTTGGTGAGAATACTTCACAATAAACATTTCAATCCTGTTCACTGCTACCGCCAAACTTCTCCTGAAATCGTCTTCAAAAGTCATTATGATGCACTCCTGGGCTCTTCGTACAGATATATTCGTCAAAATTCCTAACAATGAGCATTTCAATTCTGTTAAAAGCTATTGCCAAATTTCGTTTGAACTCTTCGGCTTGAGCCATTTAGCTTTAATGCTGGGCTTTGGGTAGAGATTGGCTAGTGACAATTCCTCACTATAAGCACTTCAATCCTGATCATTACGAGTTACAAATTTCTCCTGGAATCATCTTCCAAAAGTAATTTCGATGTAATGCAGGGTTTTTGGTAGAGATCGATTAGTGAAAATTCCTTACAATTAAGATTTGAGTCCTGCTCACAGCTAGTGACAAATGTCGCCTGGTATCCTCCTGCAAAAGCTATTTAAATATAAGGCTGCGATTTTGGTACAGATCCGTTCATGCAATGCATGGTGTTTGGTACAGATCGATTAGTGAAAATTCCTTACAATGAAGTTTTGAGTCCTGTTCACAGCTAGTGACAAATGTCTCCTGGAATCCGCAGCAAAAAACTGCTTAGATTTAATGCATGAATTTGGTAGCGATCGGTTTGTGAAAATTCCTTACAATAAGCATTTCAATCCTGTTCACTGCTAGTGCCATTTGTCTCCGGAAATGCTCTTCCAAAAGCTACGTAAATGTACTACTGCGATTTTGGTACAAATCCGTTCGTGAGAATACCTCACTACGATCAATTCTATCCTGTTCATCGCAAGTTCGAAATTTCTCCTGGAATCGTCTTTGAAACGCCAGTTAGATGTGCTACTGCGCTTTTTGGTCACATCAGTCCATTAAAATTCCACAAAATGAGCATTTCAGTTCTGGTCCCTGCTTGTGCCTATAATTTAAAGGAATCCTCATCCACAAGCCATTATGATGCACTTGTAGGCTTTTGGTAGCGATCCGTTTGTGAGACTACATCTCTACGATTAATTGTATCTGTTCACCGCTACTGCCAAATTTCTCCTGGAATCTGAGTGTGAGTGTGAGGGTGTGTGTCAGGGTGAGATTGGGGGGTGAGGATGGAGGTATTGGGGTGGGGGTGAGTGTGTGGTTGGGTGTTGCGGTGGGGGTGGGGGGGGAAGGGGGCGGGTGTGGGGGCGGGTAAGGGTGAGAGGGTGGCGTAGGGGGTCGATCTGGGCATGAGTATGTGTGTGAAGGTGCGGGTGAAGGTGAGTGTGCGGGTGGGGCTGCGGTGGGGCTGGGGTTGAGGGTGAGTGTGAGGTTGGGGGAGGGGGTTACGTTAAGGATGGGGGTGGGGGTGGGGTGGGGGGAGTGAGGGGGTGGGGGGGTTGAGGTTGAGGGTGGTGGTGACGGTGAGGGTGGGGGTGGGGGTGAGTATTGGGGTGGGGGTGAGTGTGTGGTTCGGTGTTGGGGTGAGGTGGGGGTGGGTGCAGAGTGAGGGGAAGGGTGGGGGTGAGGGTGACTGTGAGGGTGGCGATGGGGTAGAGTGTGGGGGTGGGCATGAGTGTGTGTGTGAGCTTGCGTGTGAGGCTGAGTGTGGGGAGGGGCTGCACGTGGGGGTGGGGGGGAGGGTGAGTGTGATGTTGGGGGTGGGAGTGACTGTGAGGTTGGGGGTGGTGTGGGGTGGGCGGAGAGTGCGGGGGAGGGTGGGGGTGAGGGTGACTGTGTGGGTGGGGGTGGGGTAGAATGTGGGGGTGGGCATGAGTGTGTGTGCGAGGTTGCGTGTGAGGCTGAGTGTGGGGAGGGGCTGCACGTGGGGTGGGAGTGACGGTGAGGGTGGGGGTGGGGTGGGGGAAGAGTGAGGGGGAGAGTGGGGGTGAGGTAGAGTGTGGGGGTGAGAGTGTGGGTGGGGGTGAGAGTGTGTGTGGGGGTGAAGGTGAGTGTGGGGTGAGTGTGAGGGTCAGGGTGTGGGGGAGAGTGGGGGTATGGGTGAGGGTGAGTGTGATGGTGACTGTGGGGGTGGTGTGTGGGTGAGAGTGGGGGTGGGGGAGGGTCTGTGGATGAGTGTGGGGTGACGGTGGGGTTGGGGTAAGTGTGAGGTGAGGGTGGATGTGAGGGTGAGTTGAAGGGTGAGGGTGGCAGTGGGGATGAGGGTGGGGGTGGGGGTGAGGGTGAATGTGAGGGTAGGGGTGGGGTGAGGTTGAGGGTGAGGGTGGGGATGAGGGTGGGGGTGAGTGTGAGGGTGGGGGTGACCGTGGGGGTGTGGTTTTGGTGAGGGTGGGGGTGGGGGTGATTCTGAGGGTGAGGGTGGGGGTGAGGGTGAAGGTGAGGGTTAGTGTGAGGATGGGGGTGGTGGTGAGTCTTCGGGTGTGGGTGAGGGTGGTAGTGGGGATGAGGGTGAGGGTGGGGGTGAGCGTGGGGGTGGGGGTGAGGGTGAGTGTGAGGGTGGGGGTGGGAGTGAGGTTGAGGGTGAGGGTGGGGATGAGCTTGGGGGTGGCAGTGAGGGTGGTTGTGAGGGTGGGGGTGGCGCTGGGGGAGAGGGTGAGGGTGGTGGTGGGGGCGAGTGTGAGGGTGTGGGGAGGTGGGGTGAGCTTGCGTCTGCCTGCTGGGGAAAGAAAGCCAGCAGTTAAAACAAGGGGAAGTGTGCAAGAGGATTTTTCTTACCCAAGACAGCAACAAGCAGAAAAAGCTCGATTCGCTTACAATAATCAGGAGAACTCCAGGCACAAATTTGTCGTTCGTGGGAGGGGAGTTTAAAACGGGGGTACGCTCAAAAAACAAACGAGAGCGGGGAGAGGGCCTCCCAAGACCCCTAGCTGATCAGACCAGGTGGCAAGGCAAGGAACTTCTCCAGGGGTCTGATCAGAAAATGTCTGGTTTTAAAGGCAAACTTAGGCAGTTTCCCACCAGTACTTTTGATTGGCTTCTTTGGATACAAGGGAGGAGGGAGAGAGCAGGGAAAGACAGCTAAGCATAGGCATGCCTGGGCAAGTTCTGAGCCACAGGTATGACTCATATGCTCAGCTATGTGGCCACTTTAGGTCTTGCATACCTGGGCAGAGCACCCCTACACCGAGCCCGGGTCTGAACAAAGAAGCTAGACAAAGGAGCAAGAAGCCTCCTCCCTAGGCAGAACAATGGCTCCAGTTAGTCTGGTGTGGGTGGGGTTCAGGGTGGGGATTAGTGTGAGGGTTTGGGAAAGGGTGGTTGTGAGTGTGAGCGTGGGGGTGAGGGTGAGAGAGGGGGTGAGGTGGGGTTGGGGTGGGGGTGAGTGTGAGGGTGAGGGTGAGGGTGGGGATGGTGCTCTGGTGAGGGTGGGGGTGAATGTGGGTGTTAGGGTGAAGGTGGGGGGTGAGTGTGAGTATGATGGTGTGGGAGGGGTTGAGTGTGAGGGTGAGTGTGAGTGTGAGGGTGGGGTGAGTGTGGGGGTGAGGGGGAGGGTGAGGATGGGGGGTGGGGGAGGGGCGGAGGGTGGTGTTCGGGGTGGAGGTGAGGGTGAGGGTGAGTTTGAGGGTGAGGGTGGGGGTGGGGGTAAGGGTGGGGGTTGGGGTGGGGGTTGGGGTGACGGTGAGCATGAGTGTGAGGGTGGGGGTGGGGGTGAGTGTGAGCGTGAGTGTGAGGGTGAGTGTGAGGGTGAGGGTGAGGGTGAGTGTGTGGGTGGGGGTGGGGGTGATGGTGGGTGGTGAGGGTGAGTGTGACGTTGAGAGTGGGTTTGAGGGTGAATGTGAGAGTGAGTGAGAGGGTGAGGGAGAGTGTGTGGGTGAGGTTAGAGATGTGGCTGGGGTGAGGGTGAATGTGAGGGTGAGTGTGAGGGTGAGGTTGGGTGTGGGGGAGAGGGTGAATGTGAGAGTGAGGCTGAGAGTGGGAGTGGGGGTGAGGGTGAGTGTGAGGGGGAGTGTGAGGGGGAGGGGGAGTGTGAGAGTGAGGGTGGCACTGGGGGTGCGGGTGAGGGTGAGTGTTATGAGGAGTGTGAGGGGGAGCGTGAGGGTGAGTGTGATGGTGAGGGTGAGTGTGAGGGTGAGGGTGGGGGTGGGGGTGAGTGTGAGGGTGGGTGTGGGGGTGAGGTTGGGGTGAGTGTGAGTATGAGGGTGGGGGTGAGTGTGAGGGTGGGTGTGGGGGTGAGGTTGGGGTGAGTGTGAGTATGAGGGTGTGGGTGAGTGTGAGGGTGAATGTTAAGGCTGGGGTGGGGGTGAGGGTGAGGGTGAGGGTGGGGGTGGGGGTGAAGGTGGGGGTGACGGTGAGGGTGAGGGTGAGTGTGAATGTTAAGGTGGGGGTGAGGGTGAGTGAGAGGGTGAGGGTCAGGATGGGGCTGGGGTGGGGTGAGGGTGAATGTGAGCGTGAGGGTGGGGGAGGATCTGCGTGTGCGGGTGAGGGTGAATGTGAGTGTGAGTGTGAATGTGAGGGTGAGGGTGAGGGTGAGGGTGGGGGTGAGGGTGAGGGTGAGGGTTAGGTTGCGGGTGAGTGTTAGGGTGGGGATGGCGGTGGGCTGAAGGAGGGGGTGTGGGGGAGGGTGGTGGTGAGTGTGAGGGTGAGTGTGAGGGTGAGGGTTAGGGCTGGCTTGGGGGTGAGTGTGAGCGTGGGTTTGAGGGTGAGTGTGAGGGTGGGTGTGAGGGTGCGGGTGAGGGTTAGGGTGAGGGTTAGGGTGGGGATGGCGGTCTGGTGAGGGTGGTGGTGGGCGTGAGATTGGGGGTGAGGGTGGGGGTGGGGGTGAATGTGGGTGTTAGGGTGAAGGTGGGGGTGAGTGTGAGTATGATGGTGTGGGAGGGGGTGAGAGTGAGAGTGAGGGTGAGTGTGAGTGTGAGGGTTGGGGTGGGGGTGAGTGTGAGGGTAGGGTTGAGGGTGAGTGTGAGGGTGGGGGTGGGGGTGAGGGTGGTGGTATGGGATGGGTGTGACAGTGGGGGAAGGGGTGAGGTTGAGTGTGAGGGTGAGTGTTAGGGTGAGTGTGGGAGTGAAGGTGGGGGTGAGGGTGGGGGCGAGTGCGAGGGTGTGATTGAGTGTGAGGGTGAGGGTGGGGGTGAGGGTGGGAGTGAGGGTGATGGTGGGGTGAGTGTGAGGGAGAGGGTGAGTGTGAGGGTGAGTGTTAGGCTGAGTGTGAGGATGAGGTTGGTGTTGAGGGTGTGTGTGAGGGTGAGGGTGGGTGTGAGAGTGGGTGTGGGGGTGACGGTGAGGGTGAGGGTGGGAGAGGGGCTTAGGGTGAGTGTGAGGGTGAGGGTGGGGGAGGGTGTGGGGGTGGGGGTGAGGATGAATGTGAGGGTGAGGGTGAGGGTGAGGGTGGTGGTGGTGCTAGGGTTGGGGTGAGGGTGAATGTAATTGTGAGTGTGAATGTGTGGGTGAATGTGAGGGTGAGTATGAGGGAAGGGTTGGGGGTGGGGTGAGGGTGGGTGTGAGAGTGAGGAGGAGGGTGAGTGTGAGTGTGAGGGTGAGTTTGTGGGTGGGGCTGAGGATTATGGTGAGGGTAAATGAGAGGATGAGGGTGAGTGAGTGTGAGTTTGAGGGTGGGGGTGAGTGTGAGGGTGGGGGTGGAGGTGAGTGTGAGGGTGAGGACGGGGGAGTGGGGGATGGGGTGAGGGTGGGGTTCTGGGTGGGGGTGAGGGTGAAGGTGAGTTTGAGGGTGAGGGTGGGGGTTAGCATTAAGGTGAAGGTGGTGGTAATGGTGGGGGTTCGGGTGGGGGTTTGGTTGGGGGTGAGGGTGAGCGTGAATGTGAGGGTGGGGTGGATGTGAGGGTGCGGGTGAGGACGGGGGGGTGGGGGAGGGGGTTCGGGTGGGGTTCGGGGTGGGGGTGTGGGTGAGGGTGAGTTTGAGGGTGAGGGTGGGGTTTAGCATGAAGGTGAGGGTTGGGGTAAGGGTGGGGGTGGGGGTGGGGGTTGGGGTGGGTGTGGGTGTGGGTGCGAGTGTGAGCGTGAGTGTTAGGGTGAGTGTGAGGGTGGGGTTGGGTGTGAGAGTGGGTGTGGGGGTGAGGGTGAGGGTGGGAGAGGGGCTTAGGGTGAGTGTGAGGGTGAGGGTGGGGGAGGGTGTGCGGGTGGGAGTGGGGGTGAGGATGAATGTGAGGGTGAGGGTGAGGGTGGTGGTGGTGCTAGGGTTGGGGTGAGGGTGAATGTAATGGTGAGTGTGAATGTGTGGGTGAATGTGAGGGTGAGTATGAGGGAAGGGTTGGGGTGGGGTGAGGGTGGGTGTGAGAGTGAGGAGGAGTGTGAGGGTGAGTGTGAGTTTGTGGGTGGGGCTGAGGATTATGGTGAGGGCAAATGAGAGGATGAGGGTGAGTGAGTGTGAGGGTGGGGGTGAGTGTGAGGGTGGGGGTGGAGGTGAGCGTGAGGGTGAGGACGGGGGGTGGGTGAGGGGGTGAGGGTGGGGTTCGTGGTGGGGGTGAGGGTGCGGGTGAGTTTGAGGGTGAGGGTGGGGGTTAGCATGAAGGTGAGGGTTGGGGTAAGGGTGGGGGTGGGGGTGGGGGTTGGGGTGGGTGTGGGTGTGGGTGCGAGTGTGAGCATGAGTGTTAGGGTGAGTGTGAGGGTGGGGTTGGGTGTGAGAGTGGGTGTGGGGGTGAGGGTGAGGGTGGGAGAGGGGCTTAGGGTGAGTGTGAGGGTGAGGGTGGGGGAGGGTGTGCGGGTGGGAGTGGGGGTGAGGATGAATGTGAGGGTGAGGGTGAGGGTGGTTGTGGTGCTAGGGTTGGGGTGAGGGTGAATGTAATGGTGAGTGTGAATGTGTGGGTGAATGTGAGGGTGAGTATGAGGGAAGGGTTGGGGTGGGGTGAGGGTGGGTGTGAGAGTGAGGAGGAGTGTGAGGGTGAGTGTGAGTTTGTGGGTGGGGCTGAGGATTATGGTGAGGGCAAATGAGAGGATGAGGGTGAGTGAGTGTGAGGGTGGGGGTGAGTGTGAGGGTGGGGGTGGAGGTGAGCGTGAGGGTGAGGACGGGGGGTGGGTGAGGGGGTGAGGGTGGGGTTCGGGGTGGGGGTGAGGGTGCGGGTGAGTTTGAGGGTGAGGGTGGGGGTTAGCATGAAGGTGAGGGTTGGGGTAATGGTGGGTGTGAGGGTGGAGGTTGGGGTGGGGGTGGGGGTGAGTGTGAGTGTGAGCATGAGTGTTATGGTGAGTGTGAGGGTGGGCTTGGGTGTGAGGGTGAGGGTGAATGTGAGGGTGAGGGTGAGTGTGTGGGTGAGGGTGTTGTTGTGGGTGGGGTTGAGGGTGAATGTGAGAGTGAGTGTGAGTATGAGGGTGAGTGTGAGGGTGAGGGTGGGGGTGGGTGTGAGGGTGAGGGTGAATGTAAGGGTGAGGGTGAGGGTGAGGGTGAGGGTGGTGGTGTGGGTGTGGTTGAGGGTGAGGGTTAGTGTGAGGCTGAGAGTGGTGGTGGGGGTGAGGGTGAGTGTGATGGTGAGTGTGAAGGTAAGCGTAAGGGGGAGGGGGAGTGTGAGAGTGAGGGTGGCGGTGGGGGTGCGGGTGAGGGTTGAGTGTTATGGGGAGTGTGAGGGGGAGCGTGAGGGTGAATGTGAGGGTGAGCGTGAGTGTGATGGTGAGGGTTGGGGTGAGGCTGGAGGTGGGGTGAAGGTGAGTGTGAGGGTGGGTGTGGGGGTGAGGTTGGGGTGTGTGTGAGTGTGAGGGTGTGGGTGAGTGTGAATGTTAAGGCTGAGGTGGGGGTGAGGGTGAGTGTGGGAGTGGGGGTGACGGTGAGTGTGACGGTGAGGGTTTGTGTGAGGGTGAGGCTGAGAGTGGGGGTGGGGGTGAGGGTGCGGGTGAGTGCTAGGGTGGGGATGGCAGTGGGGTGAGGGTGGGGGTGAGGGCGGGGGTGAGTGTGAGTGTTAGGGTGAGTGTGAGGGTGGAGTTGGGTGTGAGGGTGAATGTGAGGGTGAGTGTGTGGGTGAGGCTGTTGGTGTGGGTGGGGTTGAGGGTGAATGTTAGAGTGAGTGTGAGTGTGAGGATGAGGCTGAGAGTGGGGGTGGGGGTGAGGGTGCGGGTGAGTGCTAGGGTGGGGATGGCAGTGGGGTGAGAGTGGGGGTGAGGGTGAGGTTGGGGGTGAGTGTGAGTGTGAGGGTGGGGTTGGGTGTGAGGGTGAATGTGTGTGTGAGTGTGAGGGTGAGTGTGTGGGTGGGGGTGGTAGTGAGGGTGAGTAGTGAGGGTGAGTGTGACGTTGAGAGTGGGTTTGAGGGTGAATGTGAGTGTGAGGGTGAGGGAGAGTGTGTGGGTGAGGTTGGAGATGTGGCTGGGGGTGAGGGTGAATGTGAGGGTGAGTGAGGGTGAGGTTGGGGTTGGGTGTGGGCGTGAGGGTGAATGTGAGGGTGAGGATGAGGCTGAGAGTGGGGGTGGGGGTGAGGGTGAGTGCTAGGGTGGGGATGGCAGTGGGGGTTAGGGTGGGGGTGAGGGTGAGGGTGAGGGTGGTGGTGAGTGTGAGGGTGAGTGTGAGGGTGAGGGTTAGGGCTGGGGTGGGGGTGAGTGTGAGCGTGGGTTTGAGGGTGAGTGTGAGGGTGGGCGTGGGGGTGGGTGTCAGGGTGAGGGTGGGGTTGGGGGTCTGGATGGGGGTGAGGGTGGGGGTGAGAGTGAGGGTGCGGGTGAGGGTTAGGGTGGGGATGGCGGTCTGGTGAGGGTGAGGGTGGGCGTGGGCTTGAGGGTGGGGGTGAGGGTGGGTGTTAGGGTGAAGGTGGGGGTCAGTGTGAGTATGATGGTGTGCGAGGGGTGAGTGTGAGGGTGAGTGTGAGTGTGAGGGTTGCGGTGGGGGTGAGTGTGAGGGTGGGGTTGAGGGTGAGTGTGAGGGTGGGGGTGGGTTTCAGGGTGAGGTTGGGGGTGGGGTGGTAGTGAGGGTGGGTGTGGCGGGTGGGTGTGGGTGTGAGAGTGGGGGGGAGGAGGAGGGGAAGGGGTTGGGAGGGAATGGGTGTGGAGGTGGGGGTGAGGGTGAGGCTGGGGTTTGGGGTGTCGGTGAGTGTGTGGGTGGGGGTTGGGATGCGGGTGGGGGTGAGAGTGAGTGTGAGTGTGATGGTGACTTTGAGGGTTAATGTGTGGGTGGGGGTGGGGGTTAGTGTGATGGTGAGTGTGAGGGGGAGGTGGAGTGTGAGGGTGGTGGTGAGGGTGAGTGTGAGGGTGAATGTTAGTGTGGGGGTGAGTGTGAGTGCGATAGTGAGGGGGAGGGAGAGCGGGAATGTGAGTGTGAGTGTGAGGTTGAGAGTGGGGGTGGGGCGGGAGGTGGGGGTGAGGGTGAATGTGAGCATCGGTGTGAGTGTGATTGTGAAGCTGAGGCTGAGGGTTAATGTGAGGGTGACGGTTGGGGAGGGGTGGGGGTGAGGATGAATGTGAGGGTGAGGGTGAGGGTGAGGGTGGGGGTTGTGCTGCAAATGGGGGTGAGGGTGAATGTGAGGGTGAGTGTGAGGGTGAATATAAGGGTGAGTGTGAGGGTGGGGGTGGGGGTGACAGTGAGTGTGAGGGTGTGGGTGGGGCTGGGGGTTAGGGTGAGGGTAAATGTGAGGGTGAGGGTGATTGAGTGTGAGTGTGGGGGTGGGTGTGAGTGTGAGTGTAAGTGTGAGTATGAGGGTGGGGGTGAGGGGACAGGTGTGGGTGAGTGTGAGGGTGAATGTTAGGGTGGGGGTGGGGGTGAGGTTGAGTGTAAGTGTGAGTGTGATAGTGAGGGGGAGGGAGAGTGGGAGTGTGAGGGTGAGGATGGGGGTGGGGCGGTGGGTGGGGGTGAGTGTGAAGGTGAGGGTGGGGGAGGGGGTGGGGGTGAGGATGAATTTGAGGGTGAGTGTGAGGGTCAGTGTGAGGGTGAGGGTGGGGGTCGTGCTGGGGTAGGGGGTGAGGGTGAATGCGAGGGTGAGTGTGCGGGTGAATGTGAGGGTGAGTGTGAGGGTGGGGGTAGGGGTGAGGGTGAGAGTGAGTGTGAGGGTGAGTGTGAGGGTGAGTGAGTGTGAGGGTGGGGGTGGGGGTGAATGTGAGTGTCAGGGTGGGCGTGTGGGTGAGGGTGAGTGTGAGGACAAGGGTGGGGGTGGGGGAGGGGGGAGGCTGGCGTTCGGGGTGGGGGTGAGGGTGAGGGTGAGTTTGAGGGTGAGGGTGGGGGAGAGGGTGGGGGTGAGGGTGGGGGAGAGGGTGGGGGTAGGGGTGGGGGTGAGGGTGAGCGTGGGTGTGAGGGTGGGTGTGGGGCTGTGGGTGGGGTGAGTATGAGTGTGAGCGTGAGTATGAGGGTGGTTGGTGTGGGTGGGGTGAGGGTGAATGTGAGAGTGAGGGTGAGTATGAGGGTGAGGGTGAGTATGACGTGGAGAGTGGGGGTCAGGGTGAATGTGAGGGTGGGTGTGAGTGTGAGGTTGAGGTTGGAGATGTGGCTGGGGGTAAGGGTGAATTTGAGGGTGAGTGTGAGGGTGAGGGTTCGGTTAGGGGTGGTGGTGAGGGTGAATGTGAGGGTGAGTGTGAGGGTGAGGGTAAGGGTGGTGGTGTGCGTGTGGTTCAGGGTTAGTGAGGGTGAGAGTGGGGGTGGACGTGAGGGAGAGGGGGAGTGTGAGGGAGAGGGGGAGGGGGAGGGGGAGGGGGAGTGTGAGAGTGAGGGTGGGGGTGGGGTTGCGGGTGATGGTGAGTGTTACGGGGAGCGTGAGGGGGAGTGTGAGGGTGAAGGTGAGTGTTAGGGTGAGGGTGGGGGTGAGGGTGGGTGTGGAGGTGAGGTTGGGGGTGAGTGTGAGTGTGAGGGTGTGGGTGGGGGTGAATGTGAGTGTGAGTGTCAAGGTGGGGGTGGGGGTGAGGGTCATTGCTCAGCCGGTGCCCCTCACTCCTGGCCCGTAGCCCCTTCTATGCAAGCCCTGAGCTCCCCAGCCACCGCTCTGCCGATGCCCCTCACTTCCGACCCGCGGACCCCTTACCCACCTACACTGCCAATGTCCCTCACTCCAGACCTGCAGCACCTTCTATCCCAGCCCTGAGCTCCCCATTCACTGCACTACCGGAGCTCCTCTCTCCCGACCCGCAGCCCCTTCTATCCCAGCCCTGAGCTCCCCAGTGACCGCTCTGCCGGTGCCCCTCACTCCCGACCCAGAGCCCCTTCTATCCCTTCTATCCCCGGCACAGCGGTAACTGGGGAGCTCAGGGCTGGGAAAGAAGGGGCTCTGGGTTGGGAATGAGGTGCACTGGCAGAGCGGTGACTGGGGAGCTCTGGGCTGGAACAACAGTTGCTATGGGTCGGAGTGAGGGGCAGTGGCTGAGCGGTGACAGGGGAGCTCAGGGCTGGGATAGAAGGGGCTGCGCTTCAGGAGTGAGGGGCACTGTCAGAGCGGTGACAGGGGAGCTCAGGGCTGGGATAGAAGGGGCTGCCGGTCGGGAGTGAGGAGCACTGGCAGAGCAGTGGCTGGGGAGCTCAGGGCTCGGAGAGCAGGGGCTGTGGGTCGGGATTGAGGGGCACCAGCTGAGCAGTGTCTGGGGAGCTCAGGGCTGGGATAGAAGGGGCTGCGAGTGGATAGTGAGGGGCACAGTCAGGGTAGGTGGCGGCTGCGGGTCGGGAGCGAGGGGCGGTGAGTAGAGCGGTAACTGGGGAGCTCAGGGCTGGGAAAGAAGGGGATGCGGGTCGGGAATAAGGTGCACTGGCAGAGCGGTGACTGGGGAGCTCAGGGCTGGAACAGCAGTGGCTTTTGGTCGGAAGTGAGGGGCACTGGCCGATCGGTGACAGGGGAGCTCAGGGCTGGGATAGAAGGGGCTGCCGGTCTGGAGTGAGGGGCATTGGCAGGGTAGGGGGGTAAGGGGCCCGCGAGTCGGGAGTGAGGGGCACCGGCAGAGTGTTGACTGGGGAGCTCAGGTCTGGGATAGGAGGGGCTGCGGTTCGGGAGTGAGGGGCACCGTTAGGTAGGCGGGGGCTGCGGTGGGTCGGGAGTAGGGGCACTGGTAGAGTGGTGTCTGGGGAGCTCAGGGTTGGGATAGAAGGGGCGGCGGTTCGGGAGTGAGGGACACCGGCAGAGCGGTGACTGGGGAGCTCAGCGCTGGGATAGAAGGTGCTGCGGGTCGGCAGTGAGGGGCACTGGCAGAGCGGTGACTGGGGAGCTCAGCGCTGGGATAGAAGGGGCTGCGGGACGGGAGTGAGGAGCACCGTCAGGGTAGACGGGGGCTGCGGTTCGGGAGTGAAGGGCACTGGTAGAGTGGTAACTGGGGAGCTCAGAGTTGGGAGAGCAGGGACTGCGGGTCAGGTGTGAGGGGCCACCAGCGCAGCGGTGATTGGGGAGCTCCGGGCTGGGATAGAAGGGGCTGCAGGTCGGGAGTGAGGCACAGCGGTAACTGGGGAGCTCAGGGCTGGGCAAGAAGGGGCTCTGGGTTGGGAATGAGGGGCACTGGCCGAGCGGTGACAGGGGAGCTCAGGGCTGGGATAGAAGGGGCTGCCGTTCAGGAGTGAGGGGCACAGTCAGAGCGGTGACTGGGGAGCTCAGGGCTGGGATAGAAGGGGCTGCTGGTCGGGAGTGAGGAGCACTGGCAGAGCAGTGGCTGGGGAGCTCAGGGCTCGGAGAGCAGGGGCTGTGGGTCATGATTGAGGGGCACCGGCTGAGTAGTGACTGGGGAGCTCAGGTCTGGGATAGGAGGGGCTGTGGGTTGGGAGTGAGGGGCACCGTCAGGGTAGGCGGGGGCTGCGGTGGGTCGGGAGTAGGGGCACTTGTAGAGTGGTGTCTGGGGAGCTCAGTGTTGGTATAGAAGGGGCTGCGGTTCGGGAGTGAGGGACACCGGCAGAGCGGTGACTGGGGAGCTTAGCGCTGGGATAGAAGGGCATGCGGGTCGGGTATGAGGTGCACCGGCAGAGCGGAGACTGGGGACCTCAGGGCTGGAGCAGCAGTGGCTACGGTTCGGGAGTGAGGGGCACTGGCAGAGCAGTGACTGGGGATATCAGGGGTTGGATAGAAGGGGCTGCGATTCAGGAGTGAGGGGCACCGGCAGAGCGGTGACTGGGGAGCTCAGCGCTGGGATAGAAGGGGCTGCGGGTCGGGAGCGAGGAGCACTTGCAGAGCAGTGGCTGCGGACCTCAGGGCTCGGAGAGCAGGGGCTGCGGGTCGAGAATGAGGGGCACCGGCAGAGCGGTGACTGGGGAGCTCAGGGCTGGAATAGAAGGGGCGGCGGTTCGGGAATGAGGGGCACCGGCAGAGTGGTGGCTGGGGAGCTCATCGCTGGGATAGAAGGCGCTGCTGGTCGGCAGTGAGGGGCACTGGTAGAGCGGTGACTGGGGAGCTCGGGTTTGGGATAGAAAGGGCTGCGGGTCGGGAGTGAGGGGCACTGGCAGAGCCATGATTGGGGAGCTCAGGGCTGGGAAAGAAGGGGCTGCGGTTCGGGAGTGAGGGGCATCGGCAGAGCGGAGACTTGGGAGCTTAGGGCTGGGATAGAAGGGGCTGCGGGTCGTGAGTGAGGAGCACTGGCAGAGCGGTGGCTGGGGAGCTCAGGGCTCGGAGAGCAGGGGCTGCGGGTCGAGAATGAGGGGCACTGAGGGATTGAGGGGTCGAGATTGACTGGGAAGCTCACGGCTGGGATGGAAGGGGCTGCGGGTCGGTAGTGAGGGGCACCGGCAGAGCGGTGAGTGGGGAGCTCAGGGCTGGGATAGAAGGGGCTCTGGGTCGGGAGTGAGGGGCACCGGCACACGGTCACTGGGGAGCTCAGGGCTGGGATAGAAGGGGCTGCGGGTCGGGAGTGAGGTCACACTCCCCCTCACACTCCCCCTCACGCTCCCCGTAACACTCACCCTCCCCCTCACACTCACCCCCACCCCCACCCCCACTCTCACCCTCACACTAACCCTCACCCTCAACCACACGCACACCACCACCCTCACACTCATCCTCACATTCACCCTCACCACCACCCCTAACCCCACCCTCACACTCACCCTAAAATTCACCCTTACCCCCAGCCACATCTCCAACCTCACCCTCACACTCACCCCCACCCTCACATTCACCCTCACTCCCACTCTCAATGTCACGCTCACCCTCACACTCACCCTCACCCCCACCCCCACCCCCACACTCACTCTCACACACACCCTCACACTCACCCTCACCCACACCTTCACACTCACCCTCATACTCACCCTCACACTCACATTCACCCCCACCCACACCACCACCCTGACCCTCACACTCACCCTCACATTCACCCTCACCCTCACACCCAACCTCACCCTCACACTAACACTCATGCTCACACTCACACTCACCCCACCCACACCCCCACACCCACACCCACCCTCACCCCCACGCTCACCCCCACCCCTACCCCCACCCCCACCCTCACCCACACCCTCACCCTCATGCTAACCCCCACCCTCACCCTCAAACTCACCCTCACCCTCACCCCCACCTCGAACGCCAGCCTCCCCCCCACCCCCACCCTTGTCCTCACCCTCACCCTCACGCCCACCCTGACACTCACACTCACATTCACCCCCACCCTCACTCACTCTCACACTCACCCTCCCCCTCACTCTCACACTCACCCTCACCCCCCCCTACCCTCACACTCACCCCACTAGGGCCCAAAATGTTACTGGTGTGTGGTTTATGTATGCATGTACTTTTACTTTTGGGCGGGGCTCTGTGCTATTGAGGCCTTGCACGTAGATAATGTGTCCTGTGGGGGTGTGGGGGACGTGAGGGGGAATAATGGACACCTGTGCCCCCGTGTCCAGCAAAAAGGGGGTGACGAGGCCCTTGTCAAAAACTAGCGGATAATAGGGGCGTGAGTCCCCTGGCCGGGTGCTGGCCGCCGCCAAGCACCCGGCCATTATCCGTTTTTTGGCTGGGAAGGTTCTAGTCGTTCTTCCCATCCCAGAGCTATGGCCAAGGCTCTTTGCTGCTCACTGCTGAGCTTACGCACAACCTCCTTAGTGAGGCCTTTATACAACAAGAATCCAAAAAATTTCCGTTCTACGAATGAATGCTCCGGGTGCCGGGATCTGGGCTGTGGGCTGGTGTGTGGTGGGTGGGAACTAATGGGTAGGGCTTGGGCTGAAGGCCACTTTACCCTTTCGAGGGCCTCATAGAGCTGCCCGATGGGACGTCCAGCATACCCCCTTAGCCACAGAACTGCCCCGGTGTCAGGGGTGGTACTGTTATCCATGGCTAAGTCAATGGCAGCTTTGTTTATGGGTATTTCAGTGGGGTCAACAACATGCCGGAAGGCATTAATCTGGTTATTCTGAGCCTGAGTTAGTCCGAGAGGGTGTTGGGCAGGGGACCATAGCATGATGGACCCCCCTGCAATGGCACTGTCACGGAGTATAGGGGAGTCCGGCCCTGCACCCCTCTTCCCAGGATTCACTGGGAGTCTCAGGCAGCCAGTAGAACTAAAGGGAGAGGCAGAGCAACCAGGTGGCTGCAGACGGGGGAGTGAGTATCTGTTGAGGGGACAGTTTGGCACTTTGACCGTGTGCTACAGTGTTTGATTTCCTGTTTGAAAAGTGTGATTTGGGAGTGCTTCATTGCAGACTCTTCTAAAAAGACTGTCAGTCAGCTGCGCACCAGCGGAGCAGCGCATAGCAGAGAAGCAAACAGGTGGAGTTAGCCTGGGAGTTCGCCTGGAGAGAACCTACTGAGGCATCCCCCTTGCAGGTTTCCCTGAGTAGCTTCTGCCACAAGTGAGGAAACTCTTCGAAGGAAGGAACTATGGATGCTGAGCGATCCGCTGTCGTGACCTGCACAGGATGTGCCATGTTTGTCTTTCTTCCACAGGATAGAAGCGACTTTGTCTGTACAAAGTGCAAGCTGATCTCCATATTGGAGGAGAAGATTCAAGGTCTGGAGAAACGAGTATCAACGCTGCATTCCATAAAAGAAAATGAGGAGTTCCTGGATACACGTCAGGATAGGCTTCAGCGGGCGCAGTGTTGTGAGGATTCAGAGCAGGCTGCGCAGCGGGGACAGAAGACCAGCGAGGATAATTGGCGGCATGTGACCTCCAGAAGAGGAAAGAGTATGAGACAAGTCCATGTACAAGAAACGCATATTCAGATGAGCAACCGTTTTCATGTTCTCTCCACAGGCACTAGTGCAGAGAGTGGAGTGAATGATGCATCTGAGGGAACACAGCAGAAGGAGACTCCACTGATTGGAAGGCATGAGATGCACAGTCCCAGTGATGGGGGTTCCACGACCACCACTCCCAAGAGGAGGAGGAGGGTGGTGGTGGTCGGGGACTCTCTCCTCAGGGGGACTGAGTCATCTATCTGCCGCCCTGACCGGGAAAACCGAGAGGTGTGCTGCTTGCCAGGGGCTAGGATTCGTGATGTGACAGAGAGACTGCCGAGACTCATCAAGCCCTCAGATCGCTACCCCTTCCTGCTTCTCCACGTGGGCACCAATGATACTGCCAAGAATGACCTTGAGCGTATTACTGCAGACTACGTGGCTCTGGGAAGAAGGATAAAGGCGTTTGAGGCGCAAGTGGTGTTCTCGTCCATTCTCCCTGTGGCAGGAAAAGGCCGGGGTAGAGACCGTCGAATCGTGGAAGTCAACGAATGGCTACGCAGATGGTGTCGGAGAGAAGGGTTTGGATTCTTTGACCATGGGATGGTGTTCCAAGAAGAAGGAGTGCTAGGCAGAGACGGGCTCCACCTGACGAAGAGAGGGAAGAGCATCTTTGGAAGCAGGCTGGCCAACCTAGTGAGGAGGGCTTTAAACTAGGTTCACCGGGGGAAGGAGACCAAAGCCCCGAGGTAAGTGGGGAAGTGGGATACCGGGAGGAAGCACAAGTAGGTGAGTGCAAGAGGGGAGGGCTCCTGCCCCATACAAGGACAGCAGGACGATCGGTGAGTTATCTTAAATGCCTATACACAAATGCAAGAAGCCTGGGGAACAAGCAGGGAGAACTGGAAGTCCTGGCACAGTCAAGGAATTATGACGTAATTGGAATAACAGAGACTTGGTGGGATAACTCACACGATTGGAGTACTGTCATGGATGGATATAAACTGTTCATGAAGGATAGGCAGGGCAGAAAAGGTGGGGGAGTTGCGTTGTATGTAAGAGAGCAGTATGACTGCTCAGAGCTCCAGTATGAAACTGCAGAAAAACCTGAGAGTCTCTGGATTAAATTGAGAAGTGTGAGCAACAAGGGTAATGTCGTGGTGGGAGTCTGCTACAGACCACCAGACCAGGGGGATGAGGTGGACGAGGCTTTCTTCCAGCAACTAACAGAAGTTACTAGATCACAGGCCCTGGTTCTCATGGGTGACTTTAATCACCCCGACATCTGCTGGGAGAGCAATACAGCGGTCCACAGACAATCCAGGAAGTTTTTGGAAAGTGTAGGGGACAATTTCCTGGTGCAAGTGCTGGAGGAACCAACTAGGGGAAAAGCTCTTCTTGACCTGCTGCTCACAAACAGGGAAGAAATAGTAGAGGAAGCAATAGTGGATGGGAACCTGGGAGGCAGTGACCATGAGATGGTCGAGTTCAGGATCCTGACACAAGGAAGAAAGGAGAACAGTAGAATACAGAACCTGGACTTCAGAAAAGCAGACTTTGACTCCCTCAGGGAACTGATGGGCAAGGTCCCCTGGGAGAATAACATGAGGGGGAAAGGAGTCGAGGAAAGCTGGCTGTATTTTAAAGAAACCTTATTGAGGTTGCAGGAACAAACCATCCCGATGTGTAGAAAGAAAAGTAAATATGGCAGGCGACCAGCTTGGCTTAACAGTGAAATCCTTGCTCGTCTTAAACACAAAAAAGCAGCTTACAAGAAGTGGAAGATTGGACAAATGACCACGGAGGCGTATAAAAATATTGTTCAGGCATGCAGGAGTGAAATTAGGAAGGCCAAATCACACTTGGAGTTGCAGCTAGCTGGAGTTGTTAGGAGTAACAAGAAGGGTTTCTTCAGGTATGTTAGCAACAAGAAGAAAGTCAAGGAACGTGTGGGCCCCTTGCTGAATGAGGGAGGGAACCTTGTGACAGAGGATGTGGAGAAAGCTAGTGTACTCAATGCTTTTTTTGCCTCTGTCTTCACAGACAAGGGCAGCTCCCAGATGGCTGCACTCCGCAGCACGGTATGGGGAGGAGGTGACCAGCCCTCTGTGGAGAAAGAAGTAGTTCGGGACTATTTAGAAAAGCTGGACGAACACAAGTCCATGGGGCCGGATGCACTGCATCCGAGGGTGCTAAAGGAGTTGGCCGATGTGATTGCAGAGCCATTGGCCATTATCTTTGACAAATCATGGCAATCGGGGGAGGTCCCGGATGACTGGAAAAAAGCGAATGTAGTGCCCATCTTTAAAAAAGGGAAGAAGGAAGATCCGGGGAACTACAGGCCAGTCAGTCTCACCTCAATCCCTGGAAAAATCATGGAACAGGTCCTCAAGGAATCAATTTTGAACCACTTAAAGGGGGGGAAAGTGATCAGAAACAGTCAGCATAGATTCACCAAGGGCAAGTCATGCCTGACTAACCTAATTGCCTTCTATGATGAGATAACTGGCTCTGTGGATGAGGGGAAAGCAGTGGATGTGCTATTTCTTGACTTTAGCAAAGCTTTTGATACAGTCTCGCACAGCGTTCTTGCCAGCAAGTTAAAGAAGTATGGGCTGGATGAATGGACGGTAAGGTGGATAGAAAACTGGCTGGATGGTCGTGCTCAACGGGTAGTGATCAATGGCTCCATGTCTAGTTGGCAGCCGGTATCAAGTGGAGTGCCCCAAGGGTCAGTGCTGGGGCCGGTTTTGTTCAATATCTTCATCAACGACCTGGAGGATGGTGTGGACTGCACCCTTAGCAAGTTTGCAGATGACACTAAACTGGGAGGAGTGGTTGATACGCTGGAGGGTAGGGATAGGATACAGAAGGACCTAGACAAATTAGAGGATTGGGCCAAAAGAAATCTGATGAGGTTCAACAAGGACAAGTGCAGAGTCCTGCACTTAGGACGGAAGAATCCCATGCACTGCTACAGACTAGGGACCGAATGGCTGGGCAGCAGTTCTGCAGAAAAGGACCTAGGGGTTACAGTGGACGAAAAGCTGAATATGAGTCAACAGTGTGCCCTTGTTGCCAAGAAGGCTAACGGCATTTTGGGCTGTATAAGTAGGGGCATTTCCAGCAGATCGAGGGACGTGATTATTCCCCTCTATTCGGCACTGGTGAGGCCTCATTTGGAGTACTGTGTCCAGTTTTGGGCCCCACACTACAAGAAGGATGTGGATAAATTGGAAAGAGTCCAACGGAGGGCAACAAAAATGATTAGGGGGCTGGAGCACATGACTTATGAGGAGAGGCTGAGGGAACTGAGATTGTTTAGCCTGCAGAAGAGAAGAGTGAGGGGGGATTTGATAGCTGCTTTCAACTACCTAAAAGGGGGTTCCAAAGAGGATGGATCTAGACTGTTCTCAGTGGTAGAAGATGACAGAACAAGGAGTAATGGTCTCAAGTTGCAGAGGGGGAGGTTTAGGTTGGATATTAGGAAAAACTTTTTCACTAGTAGGGTGGTGAAGCACTGGAATGGGTTACCTAGGGAGGTGGTGGAGTCTCCTTCCTTGGAGGTTTTTAAGGTCAGGCTTGACAAAGCCCTGGCTGGGATGATCTAGTTGGGGTTGGTCCTGCTTTGAGCAGGGGGTTGGACTAGATGACCTCCTGAGGTCCCTTCCAACCCTGAGATTCTATGATTCTATGATTCTATGAACAGAAGGTTTATTAGGGATGCCAGGAACACAGTCCAACCAGAGCTTGTCAGTACATCCAGGACCCCGCAGTCGGGTCCTTCCGGGGGGCAGGGAGCTTAGACCCCAGCCTGGGGGCTCCCTGCATTTCGCCCCACAGCTCCAAATGGGGCAGGGAGGCCAGACCCTGTCTGCCCCCCTCCCTTCCTCTTCCCAAGCCAGCTCCAAAACTGAAACCAAAAAGCCAAACCCTCCAGCAGCCTCTCTTCCCTTCCCCCGGGGTCCCTCCTCTAGCCTGTCCATTCTCCCAGCCAAAGGTGTCACCTCCCAACCCCCGTCCTGGCTCATGTTACAGCCTCAGGTAAAGTCTCGCATTTCCAATGCAGCCTGTCCCAATGCAGCCAGCCTCTCAGGTCAGACCCATCTCGCTCTCTGCTCCGTCACATCTCTCCCCCCTTCGAGACTGAACTGAGCGGGGTCACTCTGACCAGTGGCCTGGGGAAGTTCACGGTCCCCTCTCCGGGACCACGCATCCGCTATCAGGTTGGCACTTCCCTTCACATGGACCACGTCCATGTCGTAATCCTGCAGGAGCAGGGGCGAGTGGTCGGTGTACACGGTGAAGTGTCGCCCGAATAGATACGGCTTTAGTTTCTTGAGGGCCCACACCATGGCCAGGCATTCTTTCTCGATGGCCGCATAATTCTGCTCTCGGGGTAGCAGCTTCTTGCTTAAATACACGATGGGGTGTTTTTGCCCTGTTTCATTCTTCTGCATTAACACCGCCCCCCAGTCCCATGTCGGCGACCTGTTTCTTGGTCTGGGGAACAGGCCAATCTCTGATCGCCTCCACCTTGGCCAGCCCTGGGCTGTTGAATGACTGGATCACCTCTAAAGCCAGCCGGTCCTTGGCCTCTCTCTCCAGGTTCTGGGCTCCCTTCCTAGCTACTCTGACTGGGGGACACCTGATGGGAGGATGGGCTCCCATCTCAGGGGAGAGATCCATCAGGGGGTCTTCCCCGTTCTCCTCCCAATTGTCCCCTACCGGCTCCAGGGGTCCCCCCACCCTCCTTTCATACCAAAGCTCGAAAGGGAAGCCCCCTGGTGACTCCTGGGGCACTTCCCTGTGCCATCGGTGGGGCAGGTACCCGTCCCAGTCCCGCGGATGCTGATCCATGCAAGTCCCTAGCATCAGCCTCACGGTCCCCTGAACTTTCTCCACCAGCCCATTGCACCGGGGACGACACGCTGAGGCCCAACTGCGCCGGACCCCACATCTTCCCCACAAGCACCGGAGCAGGGCCGACATGAAGCTGGACCCTTGGTCTGTCAGGACTTCCTTGGGGAACCCCACTTGGCTGAAAATGGTCAGCAGCGCATCCGCCACGGTGTTTGCTTTAATGGAGGATAAGGGCACCGCCTCGGGGTAGCGGGTGGCGAAATCTACCACCACCCGAATGTACTTCTTTCCCGACCGGGTTGTCTTGCTGAGAGGGCCCACCCTATTTATAGCCACCTTCTGGAAAGGTTTCTTTTTGATGGGCAGGGACTTCCAGGGATCTTCTTCCTTTCCCTGGGCCAGGTGTAATAACCGGTGATGATACTTTTGGGGCCTCACCGGCTGCCTCCTGATTCCCCGCAGTTCCACTTCCCCTTGGGAAGCCCATTTCCGGCACAGGGGTTTGCAGCGCTGTGGCCAGCAAGTTCCCTTAGCTTCTCCAAAGCGGGATCCCTCTGCAGCTTACTGGCCAGGCCTGGGGTTACCGCCCCACTGAGCCCTGTCCCTGGTGGCTCCCTCCCTGCAGTGGAATCACTTCCCGGCAGCACCTCTGGACCAGGCAAGCCTGGTTGGCAGCCGTCCTGCCCTGCCTGTGTGTCCCCCCACTCAGCTGGGGTCTCTGCTCCCCTGGTGCTCAGCGCTGCCCTGGCTGTCCCTGTGGGGCCAGGCAGTGAGCTCGCTGCTTTCCTCTCTGCCTTAGAGACTGCCTGAGCCACCTCTCCATTGTGCAGGGGGGCAGGGAGCATCTCTTTGTCCCACCCCGCCCTAGGGGTCTGGTTACAGGCAGGCAGGTAACCGGGGCCTGGCAGCTCCTCCCCCGTGCCAGCCAGGTCATTTGCATTTTCACTGACCATTTCCCTCTTAGCCAATTGGTTTTCTGAGTTTAAATTCAAATCCTCGGCCGTTACAGGGCCAGGGCCTGGATCCTGTCCCAAAGATACACAGTCACCCCCCAACAGCACCTCACCGCTGATATCCTGGAGACCCCCAACCACCAGCCAGCCCGACCCCTCCTGGGTCTGCACAGGGATCTGGGCCATAGGCAGGGCGAATGGGTCCGTCCCTGGGACCCTCACCCAGGTCACACAGCCCCTCAGCATCTGGTGGGGGTGCCCAACCCGGGGCCTGACCCCAATTCTCTCTGTCCTGGGGTCTTGCCACCCCACGAATGTCTCTCCATTGACCATCACCTTCCGCTCCCACTGGGGGTTCATAGGGTTTGAGTCCAGGGCCAGGACTGGATTTCCGTCCACCATCCCACCCATCTGGCTGGTGGAGTTTATGGCCTTGGGACCCAGCAAGGGGGTTAGATCCCGGGGCTTTTCCGCAGGGTCTTCCTGGTTCCAATCACCAGCCTGCTCCAAGGCAGTGAGGTGGGCCTCCACATCCCCACCCTCCTTAACCAGGGGCAGCAATTTAGGATCGAGGTTCCCTGCAGAGCTGGCACCCCGGGATCTGTCCCCACTTACCTCTGGCCAGTCCCCTATGCCTCTCCGTTCCACCACCGCAAGTTCACACTGCTGCTGCTGCTTCTTTTGTAGGTCCTTCTCGGGCTCTTGCTGTCTCTCACCGTCCTCTTGCTCTCTTGGACTCCACTCCAGTTCCATCCATCTCCGATCCCCTGCTGGGGAACCCGATCGTGAAGACCCCCGTCTGGTTGGGGACCAGACTCTTGGGGATGCCAGGCTATCACTCCAGCTGCTCCCAGATTCTGCTGTAGCCCCATTGGGGTCAGGAATTTGCTCCCTGGAATGGTCATCCTCCTCCAGCCGCGTGATTAACTGGGCTTTAGTGAGCTTTCCAATGTGTATCCCTTTCTTTTTGCACAGGGTTACAATGCTCTTTTTAAGGAGAAGGCGATACGCCATCACGTTACTGCTCCCAAGTTGCTGTGGATCCGCAGGCCTGTGTGCTCTTAGCTCCCCACGGTTTCCAGGAAGAACCCCAAGTGTGCCAGCCCTTCTCCAGGTCACTGCCTCTTTGCTAGGGTTGAGCTGCAGCTCCTCCGCCCCTGGGTCCACTCACGGCACCCCCAGGGGAACCCTGTGTGACGGTGTTCCCCATAAAACTTTATGGGGAGATGCTTATAGATGTATATATGTAACTAAAATATGTTTTATGCTACATGTGCCATGTAACATATCTCTGTGAAAGTTATGACCTACTGAATTTACTCCTCCTGTTTGTATGCATGTATCTTTGTAGTTGGAGTTATGAAGATTGGTTTTATATTTGCTGGTTTTGTACATAGCCTTTGTAAGTGCATGGGATCATCTTTGGAGCAAAGAATGCCTGTTATATGCGAGCACTTGACAGACAAAAGACTTTGCAGACCCCAATCCACATTGGGGCCAGGTCTGGAATGCAACTGGTTAGACTGGTTAGGGCGCATGGGCAGGTGACTTGCCCATGTGATCCTAAAACTCCAGGGCAACTGGATCCTACACAGGGAGAGGAAGAGAGGCTATAAAAGCCCTTGCAAGACCCTTCCATTTTGTCTTCAGCTGGCTAAAGGGAGAGGCTCTCCACCCCCCCCAAGGACATTCCTGAGGGGAACTGAACAAAGGACGAGGCACACTAGGGGGTGTGAGAGTCTGCTGAGCTCAACTGGACCCAGGCTGATTCCACAGCCTGTAAAAAGGAAAATATCCAAATCTGGTGAGGCTTTTATCTGTGTTAACTTTGAATAGACATAGATGTGCGTGTTTTATTTTATTTTACTAAGTAACTTGCTTTGTTCTGTCTGTCACTACTTGAGAATCACTTTAATCCTATTTTCTGTACTTATTAAAATCACTTTTTACTTATTAAGTTTCCTTGAGTACGAGTTAGTGCCTTGGGACAGCGATCAGGTGTGCATACCTTTCTATCTTTGCAATAGAAAGCGAACTATCTATGAGTTTACCCTGTATAAGCTTTATACAGGGTAAAACGGATTTATTAAGGGTTTGAGCCTCCTTGGAGTTGAGCAGCTGGGTGTCAAAGGCAAGAGCGCTTCCAGGGGCCTTACAGTGGTGAGTGGACTTGGTTCGGACCTGGGTCTGTGTTTGCAGCAGATCAGTGGAATCTGGCTCAAAACAGACAGGATTCGGGAGTCCCAAGCTGGAAAAGGCTTGGAAGCAGGGGCAGAAGTAGCCTTGGCACACCAGGTGGCAGCACCAAGCAGGTCTCTGTGGCCCCAACCCGTCACAGTGGCGTAGTCGAGCAGGATCTGTGCACAGCTGATTGCTTTGACGTACTGGTAGTGATTTTAAGTGAGTTTTAAGTGTGGTGGCTGGAAAACAGACAAAGTGGTTACTGGTTTGTTATTTTCTGTTTGCTTATTTCGGGTAAGGGAAGTAGGGACAGAAAAGGAAATCAAATAAGTAAGAGTGAAGATCAGGGAAGCTGGGAAAGTCCCTTAACTGAAGAGCTCCTGATCTGAGTGCAGTCCAGTTTCAGTGAACTGCAGAGGGGCGTGGCCCAGCACCAGACAGCAATAAGATGTCTGTAAGCGAGGCCACGGTAAAACTGGACCTTGCCAGACTCGAAATAACAGAGAAAGAAAACGAACATCGGAGACGAATCGAATTACGTACGCTGGAAATTAGTGCAGAGACAGAAGCCCACAAGAGAGCTGAGGAGGCCCACAAGAGAGCTATGGAAGCAGAAAGAATCAGGGAGGAGGCGGCCCACAAGAGAGCTATGGAGGCCCAGAAGCATGAACTGGCTGTTGCAGAGTTGAAGAGTCGCAACCCTTCAGCGTCCGGCTCCGCTTCCCCAAAAATCCCCAAATGGGAGCGTCTATGCCCCCAGTATGATGAATCCAAGGATATAGCCGAATATTTTATCACCTTCGAGAGACTGTGCTCCCTCCATGCGATCCCTGAAGATCAAAAAATGACCACCTTGATAGCCAAATTGACTGGCAGAGCTCTGGACATATTCAATAAGATGCCCATTGGGGATGCCTCCAATTATGGTAAATTTAAGGAACTGGTTTTGAAACAGTTTCAGGTTACACCTGAAACCTAAAGGGTTAAATTCAGGAGTCTTAAGAGGGGAGATGGGTTAAGTTACCTGGCTTATGCAAATGAAATGACAGTTCTGGTAGACAAGTGGGTGAGGGGAAAAGACATTACAAGCTTTGAAGGGATGTGTGATTTGGTTGCTCAGGAACAATTCCTGAATATGTGCAGTGATGATGTAAAACAGTACTTGTGGGACAAACAGGTAAAAGCAGTTAGTGAATTAGCTGGGCTTGCAGACTCTTATGAGCAGGCGCAAGCTGCAATTAAGCGTAAACCACTGGCAGAGGGGTACAGGGTCGAAGGAAAACAGAGTCACCGTGTTACCCCTGGGAAGAAGGAGGCTGGGCGCTCACCTCCCCATTCTCCTAGTACTCGTCCCAAATTCCCTGTACAATCAGAGGAGCCCAGGAGGTGCTATCAATGTAAGTCCACCGAGCACCTGAGAGATAAGTGTCCCCTGCTGAGTGAAAACAGGCATCAAGCGGCCCATGAAGCTGCTGCCTCTTTCCACACAGGGTTTGTGAAGTTGACTTCTACACCACCAAGCAGTGAGCATGTGCATGCGGTTAGACTGAATGGGAAGTTAATCACTGGGTTGAGAGATACAGGTGCTGAAATTTCTATAGTCAGGAGGGACCTGATCCAAGAGAAGGATTGGTTGCCGGGTAAAGTGGCAGAATTGGAGCTGGTGGGTGGCTACAAAGTCATTGCACCTCTGGCAAAAGTACACATGCAAACGGAAAACTTGCAGGCTAAGCTAACTGTGGCAACAGTGTCACACAATTTTGCACCGTTTCTACTGGGAAATGATTTCTTTGCTGTGGCAGAATCTGTCCCAGGGCTGGGTGGCAGCAAGCAGGAACCTGGTGCTGAAAACCCCAGAGGGGGGGGCGAAGTCACAGGGACTGCAGCTGTGGCCAGTTCCTGTCCTGTAATCATCTCCCCGGGGGAGGGGAATGTTCTACCTCATAGCAAGGGGGGAATTTTACGGGCCACTGAAGGGTCTATATTAGCTTGCAGCTGTGAGCCCACAGCTGGACCAGGGTCACCTTCTCTTCAAGGGGACATGGGAGTGTCTGGCCCAGAGGGAGGCCCAGGAAGGGAAGGTGAGGGGGGGCCGGAGAGCCCGCCCACCTTTTGGCAGGAGGATCTGGCCCAGGAGGAGGGTGAAAAGTCTGCATTTCAGATGCCAGACCCCTCTCCTGTGGATCAGGTTAGAAGGGGAAGCTGGGGGTCAGACCTCCCGGACGGGGGAGTCCATCCAGCTGACCTGTTGGGAACAGATACTGGGGTGTCCAAGAAAGAGGTTGTTCTTGCTACACGGGTAGGAGGCAAACCTCTCTCTTCAAAGCAGAAGGGAGCGAGTCTCTGCATGGGTGAAGCCACACAAGGGGATGGGAACCAGCCCAGAGAAATTCCAGAGGGAGGGGCCGAGGGCAGGCCGGGTTGCAGTACACCCTTTCCTTGCCAGAGCCTCAAACGCATGCCTGATTCAGGAGCCTGCTCCAAAGAGGCAGAAGAATCTGCATCAGAGTGCCTACCAGGGTACACAGACGGGCGGGTAATCCTGTGTCTTTCCCTACTTCATCTGTGGGTTATAACAAAGGAGTTAACACTGAGGGTCAACCCTTTCAAGATGGGGAACATACCTGATTGGTGGGAAAAACTGTTGTACATGCTTGGGATGGTGACCTCACGGTCGTACAAACATGTTACCTGTCGGCCTATATCGGGTAACCGGCTGGAAGCTTGGCACAACAGCAAAAGCATAACAGGCCCAGGCTGCTGTGTGAAAGGGGAAACTGAGGCACGCCGCCTCATGGCACTGAGAGCTAAATGCCGAGGTTCCTACGCCTTAACAGGTATTGCTATCTGTATCCTGTTAGCAATATTACACCCCAACCCATTTTCAGGCGCCCGGGGACCAGGAACCTCGCATTTTGCTAAAACCATTACGAACGACACCATGTGGTGTGCCAGTACTGAAAAGGGGTGTGACCAAAGACAAACAGGGGCTTTATGTGTACTGCCTCCGCCATGGACAGTGTCCAAGTCTCTGGCAGTAAGTTCAGGAGGAGGGTGTGACGGTGTTCCCCATAAAACTTTATGGGGAGATGCTTATAGATGTATATATGTAACTAAAATATGTTTTATGCTACATGTGCCATGTAACATATCTCTGTGAAAGTTATGACCTACTGAATTTACTCCTCCTGTTTGTATGCATGTATCATTGTTGTAGTTGGAGTTATGAAGATTGGTTTTATATTTGCTGGTTTTGTACATAGCCTTTGTAAGTGCATGGGATCATCTTTGGAGCAAAGAATGCCTGTTAAATGCGAGCACTTGACAGACAAAAGACTTTGCAGACCCCAATCCACATTGGGGCCAGGTCTGGAATGCAACTGGTTAGACTGGTTAGGGCGCATGGGCAGGTGACTTGCCCATGTGATCCTAAAACTCCAGGGCAACTGGATCCTACACAGGGAGAGGAAGAGAGGCTATAAAAGCCCTTGCAAGACCCTTCCATTTTGTCTTCAGCTGGCTAAAGGGAGAGGCTCTCCACCCCCCCCAAGGACATTCCTGAGGGGAACTGAACAAAGGACGAGGCACACTAGGGGGTGTGAGAGTCTGCTGAGCTCAACTGGACCCAGGCTGATTCCACAGCCTGTAAAAAGGAAAATATCCAAATCTGGTGAGGCTTTTATCTGTGTTAACTTTGAATAGACATAGATGTGCGCGTTTTATTTTATTTTACTAAGTAACTTGCTTTGTTCTGTCTGTCACTACTTGAGAATCACTTTAATCCTATTTTCTGTACTTATTAAAATCACTTTTTACTTATTAAGTTTCCTTGAGTACGAGTTAGTGCCTTGGGACAGCGATCAGGTGTGCATACCTTTCTATCTTTGCAATAGAAAGCGAACTATCTATGAGTTTACCCTGTATAAGCTTTATACAGGGTAAAACGGATTTATTAAGGGTTTGAGCCTCCTTGGAGTTGAGCAGCTGGGTGTCAAAGGCAAGAGCGCTTCCAGGGGCCTTACAGTGGTGAGTGGACTTGGTTCGGACCTGGGTCTGTGTTTGCAGCAGATCAGTGGAATCTGGCTCAAAACAGACAGGATTCGGGAGTCCCAAGCTGGAAAAGGCCTGGAAGCAGGGGCAGAAGTAGCCTTGGCACACCAGGTGGCAGCACCAAGAAGGTCTCTGTGGCCCCAACCCGTCACACCCTGTCACCGCAAAAATCCTTCTCTCTCCCAGGGCCAAGCCGCAGGCTCCTCCGCCCCTGGGACTGCTCACTGCAGCCCCCAGGGGGACCCAGTCATTGCACACTCCCAGGGGTTAAGCGTAGCTCCTCCGCTCCCTGAAACCGCTCCTCCGTGAGCGTTCAGCATGCCTGGTCCTCGTTAGCCCCCCTTCGTTCTACTGCTCCCCAGTCGCTTACTGCAGGAAGCGCCGTTCACGGGGTGCAGAACATCCCACCTCTGCCACCAGTTGTCACGGAGTATAGGGGAGTCCGGCCCTGCACCCCTCTTCCCCGGATTCACTGGGAGTCTCAGGCAGCCAGTAGAACAGAAGGTTTATTAGGGATGCCAGGAACACAGTCCAACCAGAGCTTGTCAGTACATCCAGGACCCCGCAGTCGGGTCCTTCCGGGGGGCAGGGAGCTTAGACCCCAGCCTGGGGGCTCCCTGCATTTCGCCCCACAGCTCCAAATGGGGCAGGGAGGCCAGACCCTGTCTGCCCCCTCCCTTCCTCTTCCCAAGCCAGCTCCAAAACTGAAACCAAAAAGCCAAACCCTCCAGCAGCCTCTCTTCCCCTCCCCCGGGGTCCCTCCTCTAGCCTGTCCATTCTCCCAGCCAAAGGTGTCACCTCCCAACCCCCGTCCTGGCTCATGTTACAGCCTCAGGTAAAGTCTCGCATTTCCAATGCAGCCTGTCCCAATGCAGCCAGCCTCTCAGGTCAGACCCATCTCGCTCTCTGCTCCGTCACAGGCACATCTTAGGGAAGAGAGGTCCTTAACACTTCCTTTGGGGACTTGGATCCCTTGAAGGGAGTGCTGTAAATGGAGGAAGGCCAGCGCTGGGGCAGTTAGGGGCCATGCGGTGTTAGATATTACCATGCTTCCTGTGAGACCCCGGGACCAGCTACTGGTCCTGGCTAACACTATATGCACTCTTCCCTATCTACTAGCTCCTGTCCATGTTCCAGGGCCAAACGGCCCAGCCACAGTAATGGAGGCTCATTGGCTCCCCTAGTGGTGTCTGAGATGAACTCCTTCATCTCAGCTTTGGAGCGGAGCTGGAATTCTGTGACCTGTGTGGCGTTGCCCTGACCATCAACCTTTATGCGGCTGATGGATATAGGCAGGGCTTCACTGGAGGTCACAGTGGGTGGGTGTCATAAATATGAAGGGAAGGGGGAGAGGGTCTGATGCAGTGCTATAAAATCCTCTTTCCAGTAAAGGGTTAAGAAATGCAGGTAGCCAGACTGACACCTGACCTGGCTGGGCTCTGACCAATAAGGGGGCAAGATACTTTAAAACTTTGGGAGGGGGGAAGGTTTTAGTGAGTGTCTTTGTCTGAGGGAGAGTGATCTTGGAAGACAGAAGGAACCTACAGAAAATCAAACCTCCCTTTTCTGAAGTAAGTTTAGATAGCATAGCGTATAGATTCTGTTTATTTGGCTTGGTATATTCCCTGTGTTAGAAAGGGCAAAGGGGGGGGTGAGGTATTCATGGTTATCTGTAACGTTAAGGTTTTGTCCAGAGGGGGAAATCTCTCTGAGTTTGGAAATATAGTGCCCTGTGAAATAGTTACCATCCTGATTTTACAGAGATGATTTTACCTTCTTTATGTTTAATAAAATCCTTCTTTTAAGAAGTTGACTGTTTTCTATAGTGTTAAAACCCAGGGGGTGGGTTTTTAGATCACTGTGTAACCAATTGGTTGGGAGATTGTTCTCAAGCTTCCCCAGGAAAGGGGGTGTACGGCTTGAGGGGGCATTTTGGGGGGGAGGGAAGTTCAAGTGATTCCTTTCCTGGATTCCTGTTAGACATTTGATGGTGGCAGTAAGAAGCATTTCTCGGGGTGCAGGGAATTTTGTACCTTGGGGGGGGTTTACCCTAAGCTGGTAAAATAGGCTTAGGGGCTCTGAATGCGGGTCCCCACGTCTTTACCCTAGAGTTTAGAGTGGGGAGGGAACCCTGACAGTGGGGGTGTATGGGCTTGGACATTTGGTGGGGCTGAGGGTAGGGCGGGGTATAGCAGGGTTTTTTCAAGGGGAAGTGGGGCCTCTGGGTGAACATATGGGGGTGGGTGTTCGGGGGTGTTATTGGGCCTGGGCTGGCTAGCGGTAGGTGGTGGTGGCCCTTTCTGGCTAGGCTGGCTAATGGCCTCCTTGGCCGAGGCCATTAGGGCCCCATAAAAAATGGTTAACTTATCAAGGGCCTGAGCCAGCATTTCATAGGCGACTGTGGCCACCTTTTGGGGTTTGTATACTTCAGGCCACAGTTTCTTGGGCTTCCGAACCCCTTCCAGCTTTTGTACCAGGTCCGTTAGTATTTGGTGGGCGGGGGACCCCTGCAAAACTCGGGGTTCAGGGGTGAGTCTAGATGGGGTCCCCCCGCAGGCTTTCGTGACCCTCTCCACCTCCCTCCAGAGGCAGGTAGGATCTGAATCTGCGGCTGGCTCTCCTGCCTTAGTGCAGGTTAGCCAGAGGCTGGAATCAGCAGGGCTGGCCCTGAATGTGGGGTGACAAGTTAAAAGGCACCCCACATCAGTGAGCCCCAGGTGGGTAGTGTACACCCTGGAGCTCTGGCCTTTGCCAATCGTGCAGACCCACTCTAGGGTCTCAGGCTGCTGTTTACTTTGCAGCCAGTGGTACTGCAGGTGGTTAGTTTGATCCTCATCTGTCCCAGAGGTCTTGGCCTCTTTCCAGGGACAGGGGAGGCAGCAATTGTTACCCCAAGATCCTGTTCGTGACGCCATGTCCCTGCCAGCAGGTAGGGGTGTGACGGTGTTCCCCATAAAACTTTATGGGGAGATGCTTATAGATGTATATATGTAACTAAAATATGTTTTATGCTACATGTGGGGAACACCGTCACAAGGGGATCTTGGGGGACAATTACTGCATGGGCGGGGTGCAAAATAAACTTTATTAAGAGAATATAAAAACAGGGAAAATTCAATAGTGACGGGTATGGGGTTTGTTAAGGTAGACAATTGGGGAGGGGTTTCTTTTAGTAAACAGGATAGGGGGTTTCAATAGTGGGGTACAATACAGTGGGGTACAATACAGTTGGTAACCAATTAACACTGAAGTATAAATGTAACAGGTAGCTAGCAATTTCTATGTAAAGGGTGTGTCACAGCAGCATATAACCAACTAACAGTTATGGGTAAAATGTGTTAAATAACCAACAACTGTAGGTAAAAATGGGTCACATTGGTGTAAATGTAAAATGTGAGGTGTGTTAGAGAGAAAAAGGAAAGTAACCAATGGGGTTTTTATGCTAGACTTTAGTAATACAATTGAGGCTTGGAAAGGCAGTGGTAGAGAAATGAGGTTGGGGTGTGGGGGAAGACACGTGGTGGAGCAGAGACCAAAGGCAGAGGCGCTGTGGAGGGAGATTTGAACTGAGGGAAACACAGAGAGCAGACAGGCTGCAAGTTTAAACAGCAGAGAGACTGCAATGAGACTGGGGAGCTCGGGGGGGAGACACGGGCGAGCTTGGGGGGTTTGGGTAGCAGGAAGACAGACTTAACCACAATTATACAGAACACAGTAAAATCTTATCTATGATTTAACGTAACCAAGACTACACAAGTTAGCAAGTAACAGAACACAATACAAACAATTCTTTAAACCTACTTAACCACAGCTATGCAAAATGAAATTACAATTTATCTAGACTAAAGACTAAAGCTAATACAGACCAAGAAGTTAGCTTGCGTCTGCCTGCTGGGGAAAGAAAGCCAGCAGTTAAAACAAGGGGAAGTGTGCAAGAGGTTTTTTCTTACCCAAGACAGCAACAAGCAGAAAAAACTCGATTCGCTTACAATAATCAGGAGAACTCCAGGCACAAATTTGTCGTTCGTGGGAGGGGAGTTTAAAACGGGGGTACGCTCAAAAAACAAACGAGAGCGGGGAGAGGGCCTCCCAAGACCCCTAGCTGATCAGACCAGGTGGCAAGGCAAGGAACTTCTCCAGGGGTCTGATCAGAAAATGTCTGGTTTTAAAGGCAAACTTAGGCAGTTTCCCACCAGTACTTTTGATTGGCTTCTTTGGATACAAGGGAGGAGGGAGAGAGCAGGGAAAGACAGCTAAGCATAGGCATGCCTGGGCAAGTTCTGAGCCACAGGTATGACTCATATGCTCAGCTATGTGGCCACTTTAGCTCTTGCATACCTGGGCAGAGCACCCCTACACCGAGCCCGGGTCTGAACAAAGAAGCTAGACAAAGGAGCAAGAAGCCTCCTCCCTAGGCAGAGCAATGGCTCCAGTTAGTCTGTACAAGCCATTTTCATGAGCAGGGCCAGGCTGACTTTGGTCAGTTCCATGGCCCGGGGGGGGCGGCCACTATTGAAAAAGAATCCAGCAGGGGGACAGCTGTAACAGACATGCCCCCCTGGCCGACCCCACGGCCTGTGAGAGGGTTGCCCCGTGCAAAGACCAAGGCCAGAGGGGTTTCAGATCCTTACTATCTAAGTACAGATCCTCACTATCTAAGTAATGTAGGTGTGATGGTTCGCTGCTGTCAAGGGGAATGGAGGAGTACCTCGCCTGCAAGGGCAGGGCAGACACAACCCTTTGAATTAACTGCTTGACTACTGCTATCCCCAACAGAAAGGCTACAAGAATAATAGCCACAGTAATAAGCCACTGCTTGATGGACTGGGCCCAGGATCCCAGCCCCCAGCTGGACCACTGGGCTTGCCACCAATCCCACTGCTCACGCTCCTTACGAATCTGAACGGCGAAGGAGGACAGTTGGTTAGCCACAGCTGAGATGTTGTTCCACCTGGGCTGAAGGCGTAGGCAACATTGTCCCTTAAAGCGAGGATCAAGGTACTTCAAGGCAACACAAAAGTCCTTTTGTAGGATGGTCTGGATCAGAAGACGGTTCTGCTCGGCGTATTTGGCCAGGATCGTGAGAGCGTCGCTGGTTCGACGAAGCCCTTCTGCTGTGATGTTGGCGAGGGCCTCCAGACCAAGTGACAGTCCACGGATGTGCTGTAAAGTTAAACTGTAGGAGAGGGGGTTAAACCGTACATAGCCCCCTATGACCTCCACAACCCCGCTACTTTGGGGGTGGTATGGCAGGTGGATGTGGAGATGCCCCCCCCACTGGGACACAGTCTGGTCTATAGCTTTACTGGTGAACGGTGGCCCTTTATTGGTCTGGATCTCTTCAGGTGCCCCCCAGGCAGCAATTACCTGGAGCAGGGCTACAGAAACAGCTGGTGCAGTAGATCGCCTGAGGGAAGAACACATTAACTGACGAGACCCTAGGTCAACTATTACAAGCCCCTTTGGATACCGTTTTGCCCCCGGGAGGGGGCCAATGAGGTCCATCTGCCAGGTTTTACCCGGGCTAAAGTGCTTAGGGCTATAAGCACCATGAGCATAGACAGGCTTGTTAGTGACCTGTGCCCATTGGCAGCTTAGACACCCTTGAATTGCTTGGGTGCACTGCTGCCTAGACACGCTTGATGTTCGTGTTCCTCGGTCAGTTAACAGCTGATGTAGGGCACGGGCAGGCAGGTGCCCCCACTCGTCATGGAGCCAGGTGACAAAGGGGTTGCTGCAAGAAATGATGTTAACCTGGGACGTGTTACACTTATATTCTTGGAGTTGTAGATTCAGGCTGGAATGAAGAGGGTTTCTGTTAGACCTGTGTGAAGGGCAATGAGTGACAAACCATGGCATCTTGGACTGTGCTGCTAGTTGGGTAATCTGTGCCCATGCTTCTTCATGAGCAGTGGGCCGTCCTTCTCCCACCAGAATAGACACGCAGTAGCTTGAGTCCACTCCCAGGACCACGCGTGTTTTCGGGTGGGCTGCCACAATGTGAGAGGCTGCCAACAGGATGCCTTCTGCTTCGGCCTTCTGAGCTGAGCTGGAAAAATCTAAGGGTTTAACTTTGAGGGTGTTACAGGGAGCACACAGCATTCCTGCTCGGGGAGAAGACGATGTGCCCCCATCAGATACAATCCAAGGGGCATAGGCACTTAGTTGGGCAATAGCCCCCGGCTCAGTGGGAGCTGTGGTGGAGGAGGACTTGAGGGCCCAATGTCCAAATACCTCTTGGGCCTGATAAACAAGTCGCTCCCAGGTAGTAGGGGCTCCCTGGAACTGGGGGGCCGGGGTGAAGGTGAGGTATGGGAGAAGCTCCACATGAGGCCCCTTTAGGGTGCCTGTGGCAGATTTACCCCATGGGAGAGCACACTGGACAGCAAGCATGGCAATGTCCACGGGCCCATAACGATATTCGGGTCCTGACAGCTTCCGGGCCTGATTGTGGACGGGAAGGTTCTCTTGGGACACAGTTACGGCCACATGGTCTGAGGACACGGTGAGGGTAATCTCAATAGGGTTGGTGAGATTCCATCGAGCCAAGGTGGGCCCAGAGCCCAACCAGGCAGCCAGGGAAGACACCGCCTGCTCGGCCTCTGGCGTCCAAGGGGTTTTAACATTCCTGGCATATCGCTGCAAAACAGATAGTTGTGGCAACAAGGCAGCAGGGAGAAACTGTTTGTGATAGTTAATTACACCTAACACATGCTGCACTTCACGTCTGGGGGGAGCTACCCCCAGGGGGAAAGAATGTGTGAGTGGGTGGTAAGTTGAGTGGCGTAGCTGTTCCTTCTCTACAGTAAAAGCTAAAAACTGAAAGGTAGAAGTAGCAGTGAGGACACTTTTAGGCAAACTGAGGTTCCACCCATCGGTGGATAGAGTGGCCTGAACCTGTTCAGTGACCTTTTGTACTTCAGTTTGTGTGGTGCCAGTTATAAGAATGTCGTCCACGTAATAGACAACGTGGATGTTGGGGAGGGATGGTACCTTTTCTAATGTGCGGGTTAGGGGCTCACTGACACAGGCAGGTGAGTTTTTGTACCCTTGGGGACACGCTTTCCATTGGTACTGGGCTCCCTGGTAAGCAAAGTTTAACAGTCCCTTGGGATCATAGAGGGGGACCTGATAGAACATATCTTTTAGGTCTATTGTACATGCCCATTGGTTTGTGTCATCCAGTAGGATGCGCTCAATAGTGGGGATATCCCATTTAGCGGCGAATGCTACTGACCGTATGTGTTTGTTAGCGGCCCGATAATCGATAACCATTCTGTACTCGTTGGGCTTGTGTGGTTTTGGGATTCCCCACGCACTGGATAGATATTTGCAGCTGACACCCGCCGAATTCTATTCTCATTGAGCAGTGTCTCAATGAGCTGGGCAATGTGTGGTTGACCTGCTGGGGCAGTGGGTATTGGTCTGTATTTCCAGGGTGTGGGGTTAAGCAGTTCGGGTTCGTGGGGAGCACTGGTACCAGATAGGGTGACAGGCAGCGCCTCGAGTACAGCTTCGGCCAGGTTGAAACGCCGTAACTACTTGACTCTGAGGAGGGGTGTGGGCCCCACTAGGGCCCGAAATGTTACTGGTGTGTGGTTTATGTATGCATGTACTTTTACTTTTGGGCGGGGCTCTGTGCTATTGAGGCCTTGCACGTAGATAGTGTGTCCTGTGGGGGTGTGGGGGACGTGAGGGGGAATAATGGACACCTGTGCCCCCGTGTCCAGCAAAAAGGGGGTGACGAGGCCCTTGTCAAAAACTAGCGGATAATAGGGGCGTGAGTCCCCTGGCCGGGTGCTGGCCGCCGCCAAGCACCCGGCCGTTATCCGTTTTTTGGCTGGGAAGGTTCTAGTCGTTCTTCCCATCCCAGAGCTATGGCCAAGGCTCTTTGCTGCTCACTGCTGAGCTTACGCACAACCTCCTTAGTGAGGCCTTTATACAACAAGAATCCAAAAAATTTCCGTTCTACGAATGAATGCTCTGGGTGCCGGGATCTGGGCTGTGGGCTGGTGTGTGGTGGGTGGGAACTAATGGGTAGGGCTTGGGCTGAAGGCCACTTTACCCTTTCGAGGGCCTCATAGAGCTGCCCGATGGGACGTCCAGCATACCCCCTTAGCCTCAGAACTGCCCCGGTGTCAGGGGTGGTACTGTTATCCATGGCTAAGTCAATGGCAGCTTCATTTATGGGTATTTCAGTGGGGTCAACAACATGCCGGAAGGCATTAACCTGGTTAATCTGAGCCTGAGTTAGTCCGAGAGGGTGTTGGGCAGGGGACCATAGCATGATGGACCCCCCTGCGATGGCACATCTTAGGGAAGAGAGGTCCTTAACACTTCCTTTGGGGACTTGGATCCCTTGAAGGGAGTGCTGTAAATGGAGGAAGGCCAGCGCTGGGGCAGTTAGGGGCCATGCGGTGTTAGATATTACCATGCTTCCTGTGAGACCCCGGGACCAGCTACTGGTCCTGGCTAACACTATATGCCCTCTTCCCTATCTACTAGCTCCTGTCCATGTTCCAGGGCCAAACGGCCCAGCCACAGTAATGGAGGCTCATTGGCTCCCCTAGTGGTGTCTGAGATGAACTCCTTCATCTCAGCTTTGGAGCGGAGCCGGAATTCTGTGACCTGTGTGGCGTTGCCCTGACCATCAACCTTTATGCGGCTGATGGATATAGGCAGGGCTTCACTGGAGGTCACAGTGGGTGGGGGTGTATGGGCTTGGGCATTTGGTGGGGCTGAGGGTAGGGCGGGGTATAGCAGGGTTTTTTCAAGGGGAAGTGGGGCCTCTGGGTGAACATATGGGGGTGGGTGTTCGGGGGTGTTATTGGGCCTGGGCTGGCTAGCGGTAGGTGGTGGTGGCCCTTTCTGGCTAGGCTGGCTAACGGCCTCCTTGGCCGAGGCCATTAGGGCCCCATAAAAAATGGTTAATTTATCAAGGGCCTGAGCCAGGATTTCATAGGCGACTGTGGCCACCTTTTGGGGTTTGTATACTTCAGGCCACAGTTTCTTGGGCTTCCGAACCCCTTCCAGCTTTTGTACCAGGTCCGTTAGTATTTGGTGGGCGGGGGACCCCTGCAAAACTCGGGGTTCAGGGGTGAGTCTAGATGGGGTCCCCCCGCAGGCTTTCGTGACCCTCCCCACCTCCCTCCAGAGGCGGGTAGGATCTGAATCTGCGGCTGGCTCTCCTGCCTTAGTGCAGGTTAGCCAGAGGCTGGAATCAGCAGGGCTGGCCCTGAATGTGGGGTGACAAGTTAAAAGGCACCCCACATCAGTGAGCCCCAGGTGGGTAGTGTACACCCTGGAGCTCTGGCCTTTGTCAATCGTGCAGACCCACTCTAGGGCCTCAGGCTGCTGTTTACTTTGCAGCCAGTGGTACTGCAGGTGGTTAGTTTGATCCTCATCTGTCCCAGAGGTCTTGGCCTCTTTCCAGGGACAGGGGAGGCAGCAATTGTTACCCCAAGATCCTGTTCGTGACGCCATGTCCCTGCCAGCAGGTAGGGGTGTGACGGTGTTCCCCATAAAACTTTATGGGGAGATGCTTATAGATGTATATATGTAACTAAAATATGTTTTATGCTACATGTGGGGAACACCGTCACAAGGGGATCTTGGGGGACAATTACTGCATGGGCGGGGTGCAAAATAAACTTTATTAAGAGAATATAAAAACAGGGAAAATTCAATAGTGACGGGTATGGGGTTTGTTAAGGTAGACAATTGGGGGGGGGTTTCTTTTAGTAAACAGGATAGGGGGTTTCAATAGTGGGGTACAATACAGTGGGGTACAATACAGTTGGTAACCAATTAACACTGAAGTATAAATGTAACAGGTAGCTAGCAATTTCTATGTAAAGGGTGTGTCACAGCAGCATATAACCAACTAACAGTTATGGGTAAAATGTGTTAAATAACCAACAACTGTAGGTAAAAATGGGTCACAGTGGTGTAAATGTAAAATGTGAGGTGTGTTAGAGAGAAAAAGGAAAGTAACCAATGGGGTTTTTATGCTAGACTTTAGTAATGCAATTGAGGCTTGGAAAGGCAGTGGTAGAGAAATGAGGTTGGGGTGGGGGGGAAGACACGTGGTGGAGCAGAGACCAAAGGCAGAGGCGCTGTGGAGGGAGATTTGAACTGAGGGAAACACAGAGAGCAGACAGGCTGCAAGTTTAAACAGCAGAGAGACTGCAATGAGACTGGGGAGCTCGGGGGGGAGACACGGGCGAGCTTGGGGGGTTTGGGTAGCGGGAAGACAGACTTAACCACAATTATACAGAACACAGTAAAATCTTATCTATGATTTAACTTAACCAAGACTACACAAGTTAGCAAGTAACAGAACACAATACAGACAATTCTTTAAACCTACTTAACCACAGCTATGCAAAATGAAATTACAATTTATCTAGACTAAAGACTAAACCTAATACAGACCAAGAAGTTAGCTTGCGTCTGCCTGCTGGGGAAAGAAAGCCAGCAGTTAAAACAAGGGGAAGTGTGCAAGAGGTTTTTTCTTACCCAAGACAGCAACAAGCAGAAAAAACTTGATTCGCTTACAATAATCAGGAGATCTCCAGGCACAAATTTGTCGTTCGTGGGAGGGGTTTAAAACGGGGGTACGCTCAAAAAACAAACGAGAGCGGGGAGAGGGCCTCCCAAGACCCCTAGCTGATCAGACCAGGTGGCAAGGCAAGGAACTTCTCCAGGGGTCTGATCAGAAAATGTCTGGTTTTAAAGGCAAACTTAGGCAGTTTCCCACCAGTACTTTTGATTGGCTTCTTTGGATACAAGGGAGGAGGGAGAGAGCAGGGAAAGACAGCTAAGCATAGGCATGCCTGGGCAAGTTCTGAGCCACAGGTATGACTCATATGCTCAGCTATGTGGCCACTTTAGCTCTTGCATACCTGGGCAGAGCACCCCTACACCGAGCCCGGGTCTGAACAAAGAAGCTAGACAAAGGAGCAAGAAGCCTCCTCCCTAGGCAGAGCAATGGCTCCAGTTAGTCTGTACAAGCCATTTTCATGAGCAGGGCCAGGCTGACTTTGGTCAGTTCCATGGCCCGGGGGGGCGGCCACTATTGAAAAAGAATCCAGCAGGGGGACAGCTGTAACAGAAACACCCCAACCCTAAGCCCGACCCCCACACTCACCCTCAACCTCACACCCACCCCCACCCTCATCCTCACCCCCACACTCACCCTCACCCCAATGCTCAACCTCACCCCCATGCCCACCCCCACCCTCAACCTCACCCCCACCCCACCCACACCCACACCTTCTCCCTCACCCGTACCCCCAACCTCACCCCCCACCCCCATGCTCACACTCACCATCACACTCCACCACACCCCCACCCACCCCCTCCCCCTCGCCCACACCCACCCTCACACTCACCATGACACTCCCCCTGCCCCTCACCTCCTCCCTCCCCCTCACACTCACACTAAACCCCACCCTCAACCTCAGCCCCAACACTCTACCCCACCCCACCCTCACCCTCATCCCCAATCCTACCCCCACCCTCACCCCTACCCCCACCCCCACCCTCACCCACAAACCCACCCTCCCCCCACACCCACACCCTCACCCTCACCTCCACTACCACCCCCACCCTCACACTACCCTTACCCTGACACTCACCACTACCCCATTCCCACCCCGACTCTAACCCCCACCCGCACCCTCGCCCCCCACCCCCTCACACTCACCCTCAGTGTCAGCCTCACCCTCTCACTCACCCTCATCCTCACCCCACCCTCACACACTCCCACCCTCACCCTAACTCTCACCCTCACCCTCAACCTCACACTCACACTCACCCCCACCCCCATCCTCACCACCTCCCTCACCCTCACCCCCACGCTCACACTCACCCCCACCCCCGCCCCAACCCTCACACTAACCCTCACAGTCAGCGTCACCCTGACCCTCATCCACATCCTCACCCCATCCTCACTCAGCCCCACCTTCAACCTCACACCCACCCCACCCTCAAACTCACCCTACCCTCACACTCACAGTCCACCCTAACCCTCACGCACACACTCACCTTCTCCCTAACCCTCACTTTCACAGTCAACCCCACCCTCACCCGCACTCCACCCTCACCCCAACATCACCCTCACCCTCACCCTCCCACTCACAATCACCCTCACCACAAACGTCACACCCTCATCCTCACCCTCATACTGACACTCACTATCACCCTCACACTAACACTCACGTTCACCCTCACCCCCACCCTCACCCCCACCTGCACCCTCAACCCCACCATCCCCCCCACCCCCACCCTCACCCCCCAACCCCACTCCCACACTCACCCACATACCCCCACTCACACTCACCATCACACTCAACCTCTCCCTCATCCCCACCCTCCCCCTCACAGTCACCCTCACCCCACCCTCACTCCCACCCCAACCGTCGCCCTCACCCCCACGCTCAGCCCTAGCCTCAACATCACCCCCACCCTCAAACTCACCCCAAAACCCACCCTCACCCGCAACCCCAACCCCACCCTCACCCTCACCCCCACTCTCACACTCACCCCCGACCCCACCCTCACCCTCATCCCCACACCCAACATCACACTCACCATCACACTCACCCCCACCCTCCCCCTCCCCCTTACACTCACCCTCACCCCCACCCTCACCTCACACTTAACCCAACCTCACCGTCACACCCACACTCACCCCCACCCCCACCGTCACCCTCACCCCCACCCCCACTCCCACCCTCACACTCACCCTCACACTCACATCCAACCTCTCACTCACACTCACCCCCACCCTCACCACCACCTAGATCCTCACCCCCACCCTCACCCCACCACCACCCTTACACTCAAACTCACCCCCACCTCCCCCCACCCTCACCCTCACCCCCACCCGCACCCTCTCCCCCCACCCCACCCCCTCCGCTCCCCCAACACCACCCCCACCCTAAAGCCCACCCTCAACGCCACCCCCACCCTCAGAATCACCAGCACCTTCACACACACATTCATGCCCACCCCGACCCTCTATCCCCCCCACCCTCTCACCCTCACCCCCACCCTCCCCCTCACTCTCCCCACACCCCCACCTCCACCCCTACCCCAACACCCAACCACACACTCACCCCCACCCCAATACTCACCTCCAGCCCCACCCCCAACCTCACCCTTCCACACACCCCCACCCTGACACTCAGATTCACACTCACCCTCACCCTCCCCGCACCCACACCCCCACCCTGACCCTCAGCCCCACCCCAAACCTCACCCCCACCCTCACTCTCAAACTCACACTCACCCTCACACTCACCCCACCCTCACACTCACCCCCTCCCCCAGGCTTACACTCACATTCACCCTCACACTCACCCCACCCTCACACTCACCCCCTCCCCCAGGCTTACACTCACACTCACCCTCACACTAACCCTCATACTCACACTCAACCTCACCCCCACCCCCAACCTAACCCTCATCCCCACCCCCACCATCACCCCCAACCTCAACCTCACCCCCACCCTCACCGACACCCCCACCCCCAACCTCTCACTCGCCATAACCCCCACCCCCACCCACAGCCCCACCCCCACACTCACCCTCCCCCCCAATCTCTCACCCTCACACACACACACACCCTCACATTCATGCTCACACTCACCCTAAGCCTCACCCTCACCTCCACCCCACCCTAACCCTCATCCCCACCCCCACAATCACCCCCACCCCTACCGTCACCTCCACCCCCACCCACACCCTCACCCCCACCCCAAACCTCACCCCCACCCCCAGCATCACCCTCACTAGCACGCTCACCTGCACCCCCACCCCTACACTCACCCACACCCCCACCCTCACCCCCAACCTTTCCCTCAAAATCACACTCACCCTCACACTCACCCATACCCTCACACTCAGCCCCACCCCCAACCTGACCCCCCACCCCCAACCTCACACTCACCATGACACTCCCCCTCCTCCTCCCCTCCTCCCTCCTCACCATGACCCTCACCCCACCCTCAACCTCAGCCCCACCGCCATCCCCACCTTCACACTCACCCCCACCCTCACATTCACCCCCACCCCTTCCCCCACCCCCACCCTCACACTCACCCCCACTGCCAACCCCACCCTTACACTCACCTCCACCATCACACTCACCCCCACCCTCACCCTCACCCTCACCACCACCCTCACACCCCCCCACCCTTACACTCGAACTCAGCCCCACCCTCACACTAACCCCCACCACCCACACCCTCTCCCCCACCGCCACCCCTACCCTCAACCCCACCCTCACCGCCTCCCCCACCCTCATCCCCACCCTCACCCTCAAACTCACTCCCACCCCCACCCTCACACTCACACTCACCCCACCCTCAGCCCCACCCTCACTCTCATCCCCACCGCCACCCTCACCTCCCCCTCACCCTAACCACCCTCAACCTCACCCCAACCTCCACCCCCACCCTCACACTCACCCCCACCCTCACACACACCACCACCCTCACACTCACCCTCACCCTCACCCCAACCTCCACCCCCACCCTCACACTCATCCCCTCCCCCACCATCACCCCCACCCTCACCCTCACCCCCACCCCCAACATGACCCCTCACACCCACCCTCACACTCACCATGACACTGCCCCACCCTCTCACCTCCTCCCTCCCCCTCACACTGACCCTCACCCCCACCCTCAACCTCACCCCCACCGCCATCCAACACCTTCACACTCACCCCCACCCTCACACTCACCCTCACCCCTTCCCCCACCCCACCCTCACCCTCACCCCCACCCCCACTCCCAACCCCACCCTCACCCTCACCCTCACCTCCACCCACACACTCACACTCAGCCCCACCTTCCCCCTCACCACCACCCTCACCACCACCCTCACTCTCACCCTGACCCCCACCCTAACACCCACCCCCACCCTTACACTCAAACTCACCCCCACCTCCCCCAACCCTCACACTCACCCCCACCACCACCCTCACCATCTCCCCCACCGCACCCCCACCCTCACCCCCACCCTCACCGCCACCACACCCTCATCCTCACCCCTCACACTCAACCTCACTCCCATCCCCACCCTCACACTCACCCTCACCCCACCCCCACCCTCAGCCCCACCTTCACCCCCACCCTCACCCTCATCCCCACTGCCACCCTCACCCCCGCTGCAACACTCACCCTCACCCCCATCCTCACACTAACCCCACCCCCACCGTCACCCCCACCCTCACACTCATCCCCACCATCACCCTCAACCTGACCCCACCCCTACCCTCCTAATCACCCTCATCCCCACCCCCACCATCATCCCCACTGCCACCCTCATCCCCGCCCCAACACTCACCCCCACCCCACCCTCACACTCACCATCACACTCACCCCCACCACCACCCGCAGCCTCTCCCCCACCGCTACCCGCACTCTCACCCCCACCCTCACCCCCACCCCCACCCTCAGCCCCACCCTCACCCCCATCCTCACCCTCATCCCCACTGCTATACTCACCCCCGCCCCAAGACTCACCACCATGCCCACGCTCACTTTAACCCTCACATTCAACCTCACCCCCACCCTAACCTTCAGAATCACCCCCACCCTCACACCAACCCCCCCACCACCGTCACCCCACCCTCACGCTCACCACACCCTCATCCCCACCCTCACCCTCACACCGACCCCAACCCTCACACTCACCCTCACCCCCACCCCCACCCTCAGCCCCACCCCCACCCTCACCCTCATCCCCCTTGCCACCCTCACCCCCGGCCCAATACTCACCCCCATCCCCACCCTCACACTCACCATCACACTCACCCTCACCCCCACCCTCCCCCTCAACTTTACACTCACCCTCACCCCCACCCTCACTGCACACTTACCCCAACCCCACCGTCACACCCACACTCACCCACACTCCCTCCCCCACCCCCACTCTCACCCACACCCCACCCCACGCCCACCATCACACTCAACCCCACCCCCACCCTCACACTCACCCCCTCCCTCAACCCCACCCCACCCTCACAATCACCATCACACTCACCCTCACCCCCACCCTCCCCCACACCCTGACCCTCACACTCACCCCACCATCCCCTTCACCCCACCACCACCCTCAACCTCACCCCCACCCTCAACCCCCCACACCACCTCACTCACCCCCCACCCCACCCCACCCCCACCCTCACCGTCACCCCCACCCCCAAGCTCACACTCACCCTCACCCCCACCCACAGCCGCAATCTCTCACACACCCACTCATGCCCTACCCCGACCCTCTACCCCACTCGTCACTCTCCCCCCACCCCCAACCCCACCCTCACCCTAACCACAAACTCACCCCCACCCCAATACTCACCTCCACCCCCACCCCCACACTAACCCTCATCCCCACCCCCTCCATCACCCCCACCCTCACCCTCAACCCCACCCCCACCCTCACCGTCAGCCCCACCCCCAACCTCACACGAACCCTCACCCCCAGCCCCACCCGCAGCCCCACCCCCACACTCACCCTCACCAGCAATCTCTCACACGCACACTCATGCCCACCCTGACCATCTACCCCACCTCCACCTTCTCACTCACCCTCACACTCACCCCCACCCTCCCCCTCACTATTCCCCAGCCCCCACCATCACTCCCACCCCTACCCTCACCCTCACACACACCCCCACCCTCACACTCACACTCACCCCACCCCCACCCTAATCCTCATCCCCACCCCCACCATCACCCCAACCCCTACACTCACCCCCACCCTCACCCTCACACCCACCCTAAACCTCACCCTCACACCCAACCCCCAGCCTCACACTACCCCCACCCTCACCCTCACCCCCACCCGAAGCCTCACCCGCACCCTCACCCACACCCTCACACTGACACTCACCCACACCCCCACCCCTACACTCAGCCCCACCCGCACCCTCAAACTCACACTCACCCTCACTCTCACCCCTACCCTCACACCCCCACCCCCAGGCACACACTCACACTCACCCTCACACTACCCCTCATACTCACACTCTCCCAAGCCCCCACTCTTCCCCTCAGCCTCACCCTCACCTCCACCCTCACGCTCAACCTCACCTCACCCTCACACACACCCCCACCCTCACACTCACCCTCACCTTCACCCTCACCCCACCCCCACCCTAACCCTGAAACCCACCCCCACCATCACCCCCACCCCCACCCTCACCCCCACCCCCACCCTAACTGTCACCCCCACCCCGAACCTCACACTCACCCTCACCCCACCCGCAGCCGCACCCCCACACTCACCCTCACCAGCAATATCTCACACACACACTCATGCCGACCCCGACCCTCTACCCCACCTCCACCCTGACTCACTCTCACCCTCACCCCCACCTCACACTTACCCCAACCCCACCGTCACCCCCACACTCACCCACACCCCCACCCTCACCCTCACCCCCACCCCACCCTCTCACTCACCATCACACTCACCCCCACCCTCCCCCACACCCTGACCCTCACAATCACTCCACCATCACCTTCACCCCACCCCCACCCTCAACCTCAACCCCCCCGCACCCCCTCACTCTCTCCCCACCCGACCCCACCCTCAGCGTCACCCCCACACCCAACCTCAAACTCACCCTCACCCCCACCCCCACCCACAGCCCCACCCCCACACTCACCCTCACCCACAATCTCTCACACACACACATGCCCTCCCCGACCCTCTACCCGACCTCCACCCTCTCACTCACTCTCACCCTCACCCCCACCCTCCCCCTCACTCTCCCGCGGCCCCCCACCCCCACCCCCACATCAACACCCAACCACAAACTCACCCCCACCCCAATACTCACCTCCACCACCACCGGCACCCTCACACCCACGCCCACACTCACACTCACACTCACCATCACCCCCACCCTAACCCTCATCCCCACCCCCACCATCACCCCGACCCCTACCGTCACCCACACCCTCACCCTCACCCCCTCCCCAAACCTCACCCTCACCCCCACCCTCACTCCCACCCTTACCCTCACACTCACCCCCACCCTCACACTCACCTCACCCCCAACCTGACCCCCCACACCCACGCTCACACTCACCATGACACTCCCCCTCCCTCTCCCCTCCACCCTCCCCCTCACACTGACCCTCACCCCCACCCTCAAACTCACCCCCACCGCCATCCGCACCCTCACACTCACCCCCACCCTCACACTCACCCCCACCCCTTCCCCCACCCTCACCAACACCCTCACCCCCATCCTCATTCTCACCCTGACACCCATCCTCACCCCCACCCCCACCCTTACACTCAAACTCACCACCACCTCCCCCAACCCTCACACTCACCCCCACCACCCGTACCCTCTCCCCCACCGCCACCCCCACCCTCACTGCCACCCCCACCCTCATCCCCACCCTCACCCTCAACCTCACTCGCACCCCCACCCTCACACTCACCCTCACACCCACCCTCAGTCCCACCCTCACCCCCACCCTCACCATCATCCCCACTGACACCCTCACATCCCCCTCACACTCACCATCACCATCACCCTCAACCTCAACCCCACCTCCACACCCGCCCTCACATTCACCCCCACCCTCACACTCACCCCAACCCTTCCGCCACCCCCACCCCCAGCCTCACCCCCACCCCCACTCCCACCACTACCCAACCCTTACACTCAAACTCTCCCCCACCTCCCCCCACCGTCACACCACCCTCACACTCACCATCACACTCACACTCACCTCCACACTCACCCTCACCCTCACCCCCACCCTCACCCCCACCCAACCCTTACACTCAAACTCACCCCCACGTCCCCCCACCCTCATCCCACCCCTACCGTCACACTCACCATCACACTCACCCACACTTTCACCCTCACCCCCACCCTCACCCCCACCCTCACCCTCAGAATCACCCCCAACCCCACCCTCACCCCAACCCCACCCCCACCGTCAACACCACCCTCACGGTCACCCCCACCCTCATCCCCACCCTCACCCTCACCCTCACCCCCACCCCAACCCTCACACTCATCCCCACTGCCACCCTCACCCCCGCCCCAACACTCACCGCCACCCCCACCCTCACCCCCACCCTCAGCCTCAACAACACCCACCGCCTGCCTCTCCCCCCACCGCACCCCACGCCCACCCTCACCGTCAACCCCACCCCCAACCTCAAACTCACCCTCACCCCCACCCGCAGACTCACCACCACACTCTCACTCACCCGCAATCTCTCACACACACACTCATGCCCACCCCGACCCTCTACCCCACCCCCACCCTCTCACTCACTCTCGCCCTCCCCCCCACCCTCCCCCCACACCTACCCAAACCCCAACACCCAACCACACACTCACCCCCTCCCCAATACTCACCTCCACCCCCACCATCACCATCACACACACCCCCATCCTTACACTCACACTCACCCTCACCCCCACCCCTACCCTAACCGTCATCCCCACCCCCACCATCACCCTCACCGTCACCCGCACATCCAACCTGACCCCCCCACACCCACCCTCACACTCACCATGACACTCCCTCTTCCCCTCACCTCCTCCCTCCCCCTCACGCTGACCCTCACCGCCAACCTCAACCTCACCCCCCCCGCAATCCCCACCCTCACACTCACCCCCACCCCTTCCCCCACCCCCACACGCACCACCACCCCTACTCCCAACCCCACCCTCACCCTGACCCTCACCTCCACCCTCACATTCACACTCACCCCCACCCTCCCCCTCACCACCACCCTCAACCCCACCCTCACCCCCACCCCCATCCTTACAGTCAAACTCACCCCCACCTCCACCCACCCTCACACTCGCCACCACCACCACCCTCACCCTCTTCCCCAGCGCCACCCCCACCCTCACCCCCACCCTCACTGCCACCCCCAAGCTCATCCCCACCCTCACCCTCAACCTCACTCCCACCCCCGTCCTCACACTCACCCTCACCCCCACCCCCACGCTCACCCCCACCCTCACCCTCATCCCTACTACCACCCTCACCCACGCCCGAAAACTCATACCACCCCCATCCTCACACTCACCCCCACCCTCATCCCCACCCTCACCCTCAACCTCACCCCACACCTACCCTCACCCCCACCCTCACCCCCACCCCCATCCTTACAGTCAAACTCACCCCCACCTCCACCCACCCTCACACTCGCCACCACCACCACCCTCACCCTCTTCCCCAGCGCCACCCCCACCCTAACCCCCACCCTCACTGCCACCCCCAAGCTCATCCCCACCCTCACCCTCAACCTCACTCCCACCCCGCACTCACACTCACCCTCACCCCCACCCCCACGCTCACCCCCACCCTCACCCTCATCCCTACTACCACCCTCACCCACGCCCGAAAACTCATCACCACCCCCATCCTCACACTCACCCCCACCCTCAAACCCACCCTCACCCTCAACCTCACCCCACCCCTACCCTCACATTCACCCTCACCCCCACCCCCACCCTCATCCCCACTGCGACCCTCACCCTTCAACTCACCCTCACATCCACCCTCACCTCACACTTACCCCAACCCCACCGTCACCCCCACACTCATCCACAGACCCTCCCCCACCCCCACTCTCATCCACACACCACCCCCACAGTCACCCTCACCCCCACCCCCACCCTCACACTCACCATCACCATTACACTCACCCTCACCCATACCCCCACTCTCCCCCACACCCTGACCCTCACACTCACCCCACACTCACCTTCACCCCCACCCACACTCTCACCCCCACACTCTACCTCACCCCCACTCTCCCCCTCACTCTCCCCCCACCCCACCCCACCCTCACCGTCACTCCCACCCCCAACCTCACACTCACCCTCCCCCACCCCCACGTGCAGCCCCTCCCCACACTCAGCCTCACACGCAACCTCACACACACACTCATGCCCACCCCCACACTCTACCCCACCCCCACCCTCACAGTCACCCTCACCCCCACCCTCCCCCTCACTCTCCCCCCACCCCACCCTCACAGTTACTTCCACCCCCAACATCACACTCACCCTCCCCCGCACCCCCACGTGCAGCCCCTCCCCACACTCAGCCTCACACGCAACCTCACACACACACTCTACCCCACATCCACCCTCACAGTCACCCTCACCACCACCCTCCCCCTCACTCTCCACCCACCCCCACCCCCACCTCACCCCAACACCGAACCACACACTCACCCCCACCCCAATACTCACCCCCACCCCCACCCTCACCGTCACCGCCACCCTCAACCTTGACCCCCCCACCCCCTCACTCTCCCCCACCCCACCCCCACCCCCATCCTTAACGTAACCCCCTCCCCCAACCTCACACTCACCCTCACCCCCAGCCCCACCGCAGCCCCACCCCCCACATTCACCTTCACCCGCACCTTCACACACATACTCATGCCCACATAGACCCCCTACGCCACCCTCTCACCCTTACCCTCCCCCCCACCCGCCCCCTCCCCCCCCACCCCCACCCCAACACCCAACCACACACTCACACCCACCCCAATACCTCCAGCCTCACCCCCAACCTCACCCTGACACACACCCTCACCCTCACACTCAGATTCCAGGAGACATTTGGCAGTATTGGTGAACAGATACAATTAATCGTAGAGATGTAGTCTCACAAACGGATCGCTACCAAAAGCCTACAAGTGCATCATAATGGCTTGTGGATGAGGATTCCTTTAAATTATAGGCACAAGCAGGGACCAGAACTGAAATGCTCATTTTGTGGAATTTTAATGGACCGATGTGACCAAAAAGCGCAGTAGCACATCTAACTGGCGTTTCAAAGACGATTCCAGGAGAAATTTCGAACTTGCGATGAACAGGATAGAATTGATCGTAGTGAGGTATTCTCACGAACGGATTTGTACCAAAATCGCAGTAGTACATTTAAGTAGCTTTTGGAAGAGCATTTCCGGAGACAATTGGCACTAGCAGTGAACAGGATTGAAATGCTTATTGTAAGGAATTTTCACAAACCGATCGCTACCAAATTCATGCATTAAATCTAAGCAGTTTTTTGCTGCGGATTCCAGGAGACATTTGTCACTAGCTGTGAACAGGACTCAAAACATCATTGTAAGGAATTTTCACTAATCGATCTGTACCAAACACCATGCATTGCATGAACGGATCTGTACCAAAATCGCAGCCGTATATTTAAATAGCTTTTGCAGGAGGATTCCAGGAGACATTTGTCACTAGCTGTGACCAGGACTCAAATCTTAATTGTAAGGAATTTTCACTAATCGATCTCTACCAAAAACCCTGCATTACATCGAAATTACTTTTGGAAGATGATTCCAGGAGAAATTAGTAACTCGTAATGATCAGGATTGAAGTGCTTAGTGATGAATTGTCACTAGTCAATCTCTACCCAAAGCCCAGCAGTAAAGCTAAATGGCTCGAGCCGAAGAGTTCAAACGAAATTTGGCAATAGCTTTTAACAGAATTGAAATGCTCATTGTTAGGAATTTTGACGAATATATCTGTACGAAGAGCCCAGGAGTGCATCATAATGACTTTTGAAGACGATTTCAGGAGAAGTTTGGCGGTAGCAGTGAACAGGATTGAAATGTTTATTGTGAAGTATTCTCACCAACGGATCTGTACCCTAACCCTAAGCCCAACCCTCACCCCACACCCTCACCGCTTAAGCCATGCCGTGCCTCATAATGGCTTTGGAAGAGAGGTCCAGGAGATATTTGGCAGGAGCAAAGAACATATTGAATTGATCGTAGAGATATATTGTCACAAACGGAGCTATACCAAAAGCCCACAAGTGTATCATAAAGGCATGTGGACGAGGATTCCATGACAAATTTGGCATTAGCAGGGAACAGAACTGCAAAGCTCATTATAAGGAATTTTTACTAATCCATCACTGCCGAAAGCCTAGCAGTTCAGCTTAATCGGTTTTGGAATAGGATTTCCGGAGAATTTTGGCTGCAGTAGTGAACAGATTTGAATTGTATATTGTGAGAAATTGTCACGGACCGATGTGTCCAAAAAGCGCAGTAGCACATCTAACTGGAATTTCAAACACGATTCAGGGGAAATTTCGATTTTGCGATGGACACGTTTAAATGATCGAAGTGAAGTATTCTCACGAACCGATCTGTACCAAAATCGCAACAGTGCATTTAAATAGCTTTTGGAGGAGGATTCCAGGATATAAATGGCAGTACCAATGAACAGGATTGAGATGCTCATTTTGAGGAATTGTCATGAACCGATCTTTACCAAAAGCCAAACAATGCATCATCAGGGCCTATGGAGAAGGTTTCATGAGACATTTGGCACTCTTAGTGAACAGGATTGAAATGCTCATTGTGAGAAATGTTCACTAACCAATGTCTACGAATATCGCAAGATTAAATCTAAATTTCTTTAGGAGGACTAGTCCGGGAGAAATTTGGCAATAGCTGTGAACAGAATTGAAATTATCAGTGTAATGATTTTCAAAAAATCTATCTCTACGAAAACCCCTTCCAGGAGAAATTTGGCGGTAGCAGTGAACAGGATTGAATTCTTCATTGTGAGGTATTCTCACGAACGGATCTGTACGAAAAGTCAGCCATTGCAGCATAATGGCTTCTGGAGGAGGATTCCAAGTGAAAATTGTCCTTAGCTCTTAACAGATTTCGAATGCTCATTCTGAGGAATGTTCATGAACTGCTGGGTACAAAAATCGCGGTAGCACTTCTAACTGGCGTTTCAAAGAGGATTCCAGGTGAAATTTGAAACTTGCAGGGAACAGGATTTAATTGATGGTAGTCAGGTATTCTCACGAACAGATATGTACCAAAATCGCAACATTATGTTTAAAGAGCTTTTCGAGAAGGATTCCAAGTGATAGTTGACACTAGCAGGCAAGAGGATTGAATTGCTCATTGTAAGGAAATTGCACAAACAATCTGTACCAAAACCTCAGGAGTCATGTCTTTTGGAACAGTATTCCAGGGGAAAATTGGCACTAGCAGTGAACAGATTGAATTGTTTATTGTGAGGTATTCCCACCAAAGGGTGTGTACCCTAACACTAATCCTCACCAACACCCCCTTACCACACCACTAAAGTCAGGCTTTGCCTCATAATGGCTTTTGGAAAAGGAGTCCAGGAAAAAATTCGGAGTAGCAGTAAACAGGATTGAATTATTCGTAGAGATGTTTCTCACAAACGGATCTGTACCAAAAGCCCGAAACTGCATCATAATGGCTTGCGGGCGAGGTTTCCATGAGAAATTTGGCACTAGCAGGGAACAGAACTGAATAAGGAACTTTTACTATTCCGTCACTGCCGAAAGCCTAGCAGTTCAGCTTTATGTGTTTAGCATTAGGCTTTCAGGAGAAATTTGGCTGTAGCAGTGAACAGGATTTAATCGTTCATTGTGAGAAATTTGCACGGACCGATGTGTCCAAAAACCGCATATCTAACTTGCATTTCAAAGACGATTCCAGGAGAAATTTCGATCATGCGGCGTACAGGATTTAATTGATCGTAGTGAGGTATTCTCATGAACGAATCTGTACCAAAATCGCAGCAGTATATTTAAATAGCTTTTAGAGGAGGATTCCAGGAGACATTTGTCACTAGCTTTGACCAGGACTCAAATCTTCATTTTAAGGAATATACACTAATAGATCTCTACCAAAAACCCTGAATTACATCGAAATTACTTTTGGAATAGGATTCCAGGAGAAATTTGAACCTCGTAGCGAACAGGATTGAAATGCTCATTGTGAGGAATGGTCACGAGCCAATCTCTACCCAAAAAGCAGCAGTAAATCTAAATTTCTTGAGGAGGAATAGTTCAGGAGAAATTTGGCACTACCTTTTAACAGAATTGAAAGGATCATTGTATGGACTTTTCACGAATGTATCTGTACGAAGAGCGCAGCAGTTTATCTTAATGACTTTTGGAAAATGATTCCAGGAGAAATTTGGCGGTAGCACTGAACAGGATTGAATTATTCATTGGGAGGTATTCTCACGAACGGATATGTACCAAAAGTCAACAATTGTGGCATAATTGCCTTTGGAGGAGGATTCCACGTGAAAATTTTCCTTAGCTGTTAACAAAATTCGAATGCTCATTGTGAGGAATATTCATGAACCGATGTGTACAAAAATCGCATTAGCACACCTAACTGGCGTTTCAAAGAGGCTTCCAAAAGAAATGTGGAACTTGCAGGGAATAGGATTTAATTGATCGTAGTCAGGTATTCTCACGAAAGGATCAGTACAAAAATCGCAGCAGTACATTTAAATAGCTTTTGGAGGAGGATTCCAGCAGACAGTAGGCACTAGCAGTCAATAGGATTGAAATGCTCATTGTGAGGTACTCTCACTACTGGCTCTGTAGCCTAAACCTAATCCTAAACTAACCCTGACCATAATTACCATAAACCGAACCCTATACACTAATCCTAACCTTCAACCTCACACTCACCCTCAACGTCAGACTCACCATCACCCTCACATTCACACTCTCACTCACCCTCACCCCCACTCCCATCCTCACCTGCACCCCCAAGCCTCCCTACCCCTCACCTCCACCCCCCAGCCTCACCACCCGCTCACACCCCACCCACACAGTCCCCCTCCCCCTCAACCTCACCCCCACCCTCACCGCCAACGCCACCACCACCCTCATCCCCACGCCCACCCTCACCCTCAGCCTTACCGACACACTCACCCTCCCCTCACACTTTCCCTCACACTCACCCCCACACTCACCCTCACCCCCACCCCCACCCCCCAAGCTCAGCCCCCACCGCCCTCCTCACCATCACACTCACCACCATCCCCACCCCCACCATCACCACACCCCAAACCCCCAACCTCATCCTCACCCCCACCCTCAACCCACGCTCAACCTCACCCCCACACCCACACCCACCCTCAACCTCACTCCCCAACCCAAACCCCACTCCTACCCTACCCCTCACCCCTACCCCCAACCTCACCCCCGACCCCCACCCTCACACTCACCAATACACTCCCCCTCACCCCACCCATCCCCTCCCCCTCGCCCAAGCCCCCAACCTCACCCCCACACCCACCCTCACACTCACCATGACACTCCCCCTCCCCCTCACCTCCCCCTCACACTCACCATCACCACCACCATCAACCTCACTACCACCCCCACCCTCACACTCACCCCACCCTCACACTCACCCCCACCCCTTCCCCCACCCCCACACTCACCCTCACACTCACCCCCACCCTTACCCGCACCCCACCCTTACACTCAAACTCACCCCCACCCTTACCCGCACCCCACCCTTACACTCAAACTCACCCCCACCTCCCCCCACCCTCACCCTCACCCCCACACGCACCCTCACCCCCCACCGCCACCCCCACCCTCACCCCCACCCTCACCGCCACCCCCACCCGCACACCATCTCACACACCCTCACCTTCACCCTCACCCCCACCCTCACCCTCAGAATCACCCCCACCGTCACCCGAACCCCACCCCGACCGTCACCCCCACCCTCACGCTCACCCCCACCCTCATACCCACCCTCACCCTCACCCCCACCCCAACCCTCGGCTACTGAAGGGGATGGAGAGCTTCGCTGTGGCGTATATCGATGACATCTGTGTCTTTAGCCAGACCTGGGAGGACCATGTGTCCCAAGTTAAACAAGTGCTGGACCGACTCCGGGAGGCTGGGCTGACCGTAAAAGCGGAGAAGTGCAAGGTGGGGATGGCTGACGTGTCCTACCTGGGACACCGGGTGGGGAGCGGCCGCCTAAAGCCAGAACCAGCCACGGTGGAGGTGATCCGGGACTGGCCCGCTCCACAAACTAAAAAGCAGGTCCAGGCCTCTATTGGGATGGCGCGGTACTATCGAAGATTTGTGCCCCACTTTAGCGCCTTAGCCACCCCCATCACTGAGCTATGCAAGAAGGGGAAGCCAGACAAGGTGGTCTGGACGGAGGAGTGCCAGGGGGCTCACTGTGCACTGAAGGAGGCTTTGATCAGGGGCCCGGTTCTGGCAAACCCAGACTTTGACAAGCCCTTTCTGGTGTTCACCGACGCCTCAGACATGGGACTGGGGGCGGTGTTAATGCAGGAGGATGAAACGGAGCAGAGACATCCCATCGTGTATTTAAGCAAGAAGCTGATACCCCGAGAGCAGAATTATGCGGCCATCGAGAAGGAATGAGGGGTGTGTGCCCTCAAGAAACTAGAGCCGTATCTATTCGGGCGACACTTCACCGTGTACACCGACCACTCGCCCCTGACCTGGCTGATGAAAGGGGCCAACGCCAAGCTCCTGAGGTGGAGCCTGCTCCTGCAGGATTACGACATGGACGTGGTCCATGTGAAGGGAAGTGCCAACCTGATAGCGGATGCGTTGTCCCGGAGAGGGGGCCCTGAACTTCCCCAGGCCACTGGTCAGAGTGACCCCGCTCAGTTCAGTCTCCAAGGGGGGAGAGATGTGACGGGGTAGAGAGCGAGATGGATCTGACCTGGGAGGCTGGCTGCATTGGGACAGGCTGCATCGGGAATGCCAGACTTTACCTGAGGCTGTAACATGAGCCAGGACGGGGGTTGGGAGGTGACACCTTTGGCTGGGAGAATGGACAGGCGAGAGGAGGGGCCCCGGGAGAGGGGAGCTGTGGGGTGAAATGCAGGGAGCCCCAGGCTGGGGTCTAAGATCCCTGCCCCCCGGAAGGACCCGATTGAGGGGTCCTGGATGTACTGACAAGCACTGGTTGGACTGTGTTCCTGGCATCTGTAATAAACCTTCTGTTCTACTGGCTGGCTGAGACAGCCAGTGAATCCGGGGAAGAGGGGTGCAGGGCCGGACTCCCCTATACTCCGTGACAGTCGGGGTGGGCATGAGTGTGTGTGAGAGATTGCTGGTGAGGGTGAGTGTGGGGGTGGGGCTGCGGGTGGGGGTGGGGGTGAGGGTGAGTGTGAGGTTGGGGGTGGGGGTGACGGTGAGGGTGGGGGTGGGGGTGGGGTGGGGGAGAGTGAGGGGGTGGGGGGTTGAGGTTGAGGGTGGGGGTGGGGTGAAGGTGATGGTGGGGTGAGTGTGAGGGTCAGAGTGTGGGGGAGGGTGGGGTGAGGGTGATGGTGAGTGTGAGGGTGGGGTGGGGTTGAGGGTGGGGGGTGAGTGTGAGGGTGGGGGTGGGGGTGAGGGTGGGGGTGGGAGTGGGGTGTGGGTGAGAGGGGGTGGGGGAGGGAGTGTGGGTGAGTGTGGGGATGATGGTGGGGTTGGGGTTAGTGTGCGGTGAGGGAGGTGGTGAGGTGAGTGTGATGGTGAGTGTGAGGGTGGGGATGGGGGTGAGTGTTGGGCCGGGGGTGAGGGTGGCAGTGGGGATGAGGGTGGGGGTGGGGCTGAGGGTGGGGGTGGGGGTGAGGGTGAGTGTGAGGGTTGGGGTGGGGGTGAGGGTGAGTGTGAGGATTGGGGTGGGGGTTAGCGTGAGGGTTGGGGTGGGGGTTAGAGTGAGGGTGGGGGTGACGGTGGGGGTGAGGGTGAAGGTGAGGGTGAGTGTGATGGTGAGTGTGATGGTGGGGGTGGCGGTGAGGGTGGGAGTGAGGGTGGGGGTGGCGGTGAGGGTGGGGGTGAGGGTGGGGGTGAGGGTGGGGGTGACGGTGAGGGTGGGGGGGGTGGGGTGGGGTGGGGAGAGAGTGAGGGGGTGGGGGGGTTGAGGTTGAGGGTGGGGGTGGGGTGAAGGTGATGGTGGGGTGAGTTTGAGGGTCAGAGTGTGGGGGAGGGTGGGGTGAGGGTGATGGTGAGTGTGAGGGTGGGGTGGGGTTGAGGGTGGGGGTGAGTGTGAGTGTGGGGGTGGGGTGAGGGTGGGGGTGGGAGTGGGGTGTGGGTGAGAGAGGGGGTGGGGGAGAGAGTGTGGGTGAGTGTGGGGATGACGGTGGGGTTTTGGTAAGTGTGCGGTGAAAGAGGGGGTGAGGTGAGTGTGATGGTGAGTGTGAGGGTGGGGATGGTGGTGAGTGTTGGGCCGGGGGTGAAGGTGGCAGTGGGGATGAGGGTGAGGGTGGGGATGGGGCTGAGGGTGAGTGTGAGGGTTGGGGTGGGGGTGAAGGTGAGGGTGGGGGTGACGGTGGGGGTGGGGTTGGGGTGACGGTGGGGGTGGGGGTGATTCTGAGGGTGAGGGTCGGGGTGAGGGTGAAGGTTAGGGTGGCGGTGGGGGTGAGGGTGGGGGTGGCGGTGGGGGTGAGGGTGGGGTAAGGTGGGGGTGAGTTTGAGTGTAAGGGTGGGGTGGGGGTGAGGGTGGAGGTCACTGTGAGGGTCAGGGTGGGGGTGGGAGTGGGGGTGGGGGTGAGGGTGAGTGTGGGGGTGGGGGAAGGGGTGGGGGTGAGTGTGAGGGTGGGGGTGAGTGTGAGGGTGGGGGTGATGATGAGTGTGAGGGGGAGGTGAGGGGGGGAGTGTCATGGTGAGTGTGAGGGTGGGTGTGGGGGTGAGGTTGGGGGTTTGGGCGAGGGGGAGGGGGTGGGTGGGGGTGAGGGGGAGTGTGATGGTGAGTGTGAGGGTAGGGGTCGGGGGTAAGGTTGGGGGTAGGGGTGAGGGGTAGGGTAGGGGTGGGGGTGGGGGTGAGGTTGAGAGTGAGGGTGAGGGTGAGGGCGGGGGTGAGAATGAGGGTGGGGGTGGGGGTGAGGTTGAGGGTGAGTGTGGGTTCGGGCTTAGGGTGGGGGTGGAGGTGAGGCTGCGTGTAAGAGTGAGCGGGAGGGTGGTTGTGAGGGTGAGTGTGAGGTTTTGGGTGGGGGTGACGTTGAGGGTCGGGTCGGGGGTGAGGTTGAGGATGGGGGTGATGGTGGGGATGAGGGTTAGGGTGTGGGTGGGGGTGAGGGTGAGTGTGAGGGTGGGGGTGTGTGTGAGGGTGAGGGTGGGGTGGTGTTGGTGTTAGGGTGGAGGTGAGGGTGAGGCTGAGGGGAAGAGTGGGGGCTTGGGAGAGTGTGAGTATGAGGGTTAGTGTGAGGGTGAGTGTGAGTGTATGCCTGGGGGTGGGGGGGGAGTGTGAGGGTGAGTGAGAGTTTGAAAGTGAGGGTGAGGGTGGGGGTTGGGGTGAGTGTAGGCGTGGGGGTGGGGGTGAGTGTCAGTGTTAGGGTGTGGGTGGGGGTGCTGGTGAGGGTGCGGGTGAGGGTGAGGCTGGGGGTGTGGGTGAGGTTTGGGGTGGGGGTGATCGTGAGGGTGAGGGTGGGGTTGAGGGTAGGGGTGGGGGTGATGGTGGTGGTGGGGATGAGGGTCAGGGTGGGGGTGGGGGTGGGGGGAGGGTGAAGGTGATTGTGAGGGTGGGGGGAGGTGGGGGTGAGTTTGAGTGTAAGGGTGGTGCGGTGTGAGGGTGGTGGTGAGGCTGAGGGTGGGGTGGTGTTGAGTGTTAGGCTGGAGGTGAGGGTGAGGCTGAGGGGAAGAGTGGAGGCTTGGGAGAGTGTGAGTATGAGGGTTAGTGTGAGGGTGAGTGTAAGCCTGGGGGTGGGGGTGAGTGAGAGTTTGAAAGTGAGGGTGAGGGTGGGGGTTGGGGTGAGTGTAGGCGTGTGGGTGTGGGTGAGTGTCAGTGTTAGGGTGTGGGTGGGGGTGCTGGTGAGGGTGCGGGTGAGTGTGAGGCTGGGGGTGTGGGTGAGGTTTGGGGTGGGGGTGATGGTGAGGGTGGGGGTGAGGGTAGGGGTGGGGGTGATGGTGGGGGTGGGGATGAGGGTCAGGGTGGGGGTGGGGGTGTGGGTGGGGGGAGGGTGAAGGTGATTGTGAGGGTGGGGGGAGGTGGGTGTGAGTTTGAGTGTAAGTGTGGTGCGGTGTGAGGGTGGTGGTGAGGGTGAGGGTGGGGGTGAGTGTGAGTGTGAGGGTGGAGGTGAGTGTGGGGTTGGGAGTGGCGGTGGGGGTGAGGGTGGGGGTGCGGGAAGCAGTGGGAGTGAATGTGAGGGTGGGAGTGAATGTGAGGGTGGGAATGGCAGTAGGGGTGAGGTTGAGTGTGAGGGGGAGGGAGGAGGTGAGGGGGAGGGGGAGTGTCATGGTGAGTGTGAGGTTGGGTGTGGGGGGTCAGGTTGGGGGTGGGGCTGAGTGTGAGGGTGGGGGTGAGTGTGAGGGTGAGTGTGATTTTGAGGGTAAATGGTGGGGGTGAGGGTGGGGGTGGGGGTGAGTGTAGGGGTGGGGGTGTGGGTGAGCGTGCGGGTGAGGGTGAGGCTGGGGTTGGGGGTGAGGGTGAGGTTTGGGGTGGGGGTGAGGCTGAGGGTTGGGGTGGAGGTGACGGTAGGGGTGGGGGTGATGGTGGTGGTGGGGATGAGGGTTAGGGTGGGGGTGGGGGTGAGGCTGAGGGTGAGTGTGAGTGTGAGTGTGGGGGTGTGTGTGAGGGTGAGGGTGGGCCTGGAGGTGAGTATTGGGGTGGGGGTGAGTTTGTGGTTGGGTGTTGGGGTGGGGGTGGGGGGAGAGTGAGGGGGAAGGTGGGGGTGAGGGTGAGGGTGAGTGAGAGGGTGGAGGTGAGGTAGAGGGTCGGGGTGGGCATGAGTGTGTGTGTGAGAGATTGCGGGTGAGGGTGAGTGTGGGGGTGTGTCTGCGGATGGGGGTGACGGTGAGGGTGGGGGTGGGGTGGGGTTGGGAGAGAGTGAGGGGGTGGGGGGGTTGTTGTTGAGGGTCAGGGTGTTGGGGGGGGTGGGTGAGGGTGAGTGTGATGGTGAGTGTGAGGGTGGGGTCGGGTTCAGGGTAGGTGTCAGTGTGAGAGTGGGGGTGGTGGTGAAGGTGAGGGTGGGGGTGGGGGTGGGGTGTGGCTGAGAGTGGGGGTCGGGGAGGGAGTGTGGGTGAGTGTGAGGGTGACGGTGGGGTTGGGGTAAGTGTGCGGTGGGGGTGAGCATTAGGGTGAGTGAGAGGGTGGAGGTGGGGTAGAGGGTCGGGGTGGGCATGCGTGTGTGTGTGAGAGATTGTGGGTGAGGGTGAGTGTGAGGGTGGGGATGGGGGTGTGTGTTGGGGCGGGGGTGAGGGTGGCAGTGGGGGTGAGGGTGAGTGTGATAGTGAGTGTGATGTTGGGGGTGGGGATGAGGGTGAAGGTGGGGTTGGGGTTGAGTGTGGGGGGGTGGGGGTGAGTGGGGGGTGGGGGTGAGGGAGTGAGTGGTGGTGGGGGTGTGGGTGATGGTGAGGGTCGGTGTGAGTGTGAGAGTGGGGGTGAGGGTGAGGGTGGGGTTGGGGGTGAGTGTGAGGGTGGGGGTGGGGGTCAGGTTGAGGGTGGGGGTGAGGTTGAGGCTAGGGCTGAGCGTGGGGGTGAGGGCGACGGTTGGGGTGGGAGTGAGGGTGGGGGTGAGGGTGAGTGTGAAGGGGAGGGTGGGGATGAGGGAGAGGTTGAGTGTAATAGTGAGGTGAGTGTGGGTGTGGGGGTGAGTGTGGGAGTGGGGTTGGGGGGTGGGGGTGGGGGTGATGGTGGGGTTGAGGGTGCGGGTGCGAGTGCGGATGGGGGTGAGGGTGGGGGTGAGGGTGGGGGTGAGGGTGAACGTGAGTGTGAGTGTGAGGGTGAGAGTGAGTGTGAGTATGAAGGTGAGGATGAGGGTGTGAGGTTTGTGGTGAGGGTGATTGTGAGTGGGAGGGTGAGGGTGGGTGAGGGTGATGGTGAGGGTGAGGGTTAGGGTTAGGGTGGAATGTGAGTGTGAGGGTAGGGTGAGTTTGAGGGTGGGGTGGGTGTGAGGTGGAGGGTGGGGCTGCGTGAGGATGGGGTGAGGATGAGGATGAGGGTCAGGGTGAGGCTGACTGTGAGGGTTAGTGTGAGCGTGGGGGTGAGTGTGAGCGTGGGGGTGAGTGTGAGCGTGGGGGTGAGTGTGAGGGAGGGGGTGAGGGTGAGGATGGGGGTGAGTGTGAGTGTGAGGTAGAGGGTGAGGGTGAGAGATAGGGTGAGGGTGGGAGTGTGTGAGGGTGGGGTGAGGATGAGGATGAGGGTGAGTGTGAGGGTGAGGCTGACAGTGAGGGTGAGTGTGAGGTTGGGGGAGGGGGTGGGGGGTGAGGATGCGAGTGGGGGTTAGAGTCGGGGTGGGGATGGGGTAGTGGTGAGTGTCAGGATAAGGGTAGTGTGAGGGTGGGGGTGGTGGTGGAGGTGAGGGTGTGGGTGTGGGGTAGGGTGGGTTTGTGGGTGAGGGTGAGGGTGGAGGTAGGGGTGAGGGTGGGGGTAGGATTGGGGGTGAGGGTGGGGTGGGGTAGATTGTTGGGGCGGGGGTGAGGGTGGCAGTGGGGATAAGGGTGAGGGTGGGGGTGAGCGTGGGGCTGAGGGTGGGGGTGGGGGTGAGGGTGAGTGTGAGGTTGGAGGTGGGAGTGAGTTTGAGGGTGAGGGTGGGGATGAGGGTGGGGGTGAGTGTGAGGGTGGGGGTGACGGTGGGATGTGGGGTTGGGGTTAGGGTGGGGGTGGGGGTGATTCTGAGGGTGGGGGTGGCGGTGAGGGTGTGAGTGAGGGTGGGGGTTGTGGGGGGGGAGCGGATGGGGGTGGGGGGAGAGGGTGCGGGTGGGGGTGGGGGTGAGGGTGAGGGTGGGGGTGAGTTTGAGTGTAAGGGTAGTGGTGGGGTGAGGGTGGGGGTGAGGATGGAGGTGGTGGTGAGGGTGAGGGTGGGGGTGAGTGTGAGTGTGAGGTTGGATGTGAGTGTGAGGGTGGTGGTGGGAGTGGGGGTGAGGGTGAGGGTGGGGGTGGGGGAAGGGGTGGGGGTGAGTGTGAGGGTGGGGGTGAGTGTGAGGGTGGGGCTGAGGTTGAGGGTGGGGTTTAGTGTGAGTGTGAGGGGGAGGGAGGAGGTGAGGGGCAAGGGGAGTGTCATGGTGAGTGTGAGGGTCGGTGTGGGGGTGAGGTTGGGGGTGGGGGTGAGGTTGAGGGTGGGGGTGGGCATGGGGGTGAGGTTGAGCATTGGGGTGAGGGTGAGGATGAGGGTGGTGGTGGGGGTGAGGTTGAGGGTGAGTGTGGGGGTCGGGCTTAGGGTTGGGGTGTTTCTGTTACAGCTGTCCCCATGTTGGATTCTTTTTCAATAGTGGCCGCCCCCCCGGGCCATGGAACTCATAGAATCATAGAATATCAGGGTTGGAAGGGACCTTAGTAGGTCATCTAGTCCAACCCCCTGCTCAAAGCAGGACCAATCCCCAATTTTTGCCCCAGATCCCCAAATGGCCCCCTCAAGGATTGAACTCACAACCCTGGGTTTAGCAGGCCAATGCTCAAACCACAGAGCTATCCCTCCCCCCAAAGTCAGCCTGGCCCTGCTCATGAAAATGGCTTGTACAGACTAACTGGAGCCATTGCTCTGCCTAGGGAGGAGGCTTCTTGCTCCTTTGTCTAGCTTCTTTGTTCAGACCCGGGCTCGGTGTAGGGGTGCTCTGCCCAGGTATGCAAGACCTAATGTGGCCACATAGCTGAGCATATGAGTCATACCTGTGGCTCAGAACTTGCCCAGGCATGCCTATGCTTAGCTGTCTTTCCCTGCTCTCTCCCTCCTCCCTTGTATCCAAAGAAGCCAATCAAAAGTACTGGTGGGAAACTGCCTAAGTTTGCCTTTAAAACCAGACATTTTCTGATCAGACCCCTGGAGAAGTTCCTTGCCTTGCCACCTGGTCTGATCAGCTAGGGGTCTTGGGAGGCCCTCTCCCCGCTCTCGTTTGTTTTTTGAGCGTACCCCCGTTTTAAACTCCCCTCCCACGAACGACAAATTTGTGCCTGGAGTTCTCCTGATTATTGTAAGCGAATCGAGTTTTTTCTGCTTGTTGCTGTCTTGGGTAAGAAAAAACCTCTTGCACACTTCCCCTTGTTTTAACTGCTGGCTTTCTTTCCCCAGCAGGCAGACGCAAGCTAACTTCTTGGTCTGTATTAGCTTTAGTCTTTAGTCTAGATAAATTGTAATTTCATTTTGCATAGCTGTGGTTAAGTAGGTTTAAAGAATTGTTTGTATTGTGTTCTGTTACTTGCTAACTTGTGTAGTCTTGGTTAAGTTAAATCATAGATAAGATTTTACTGTGTTCTGTATAATTGTGGTTAAGTCTGTCTTCCCGCTACCCAAACCCCCCCAAGCTCGCCCGTGTCTCCCCCCCGAGCTCCCCAGTCTCATTGCAGTCTCTCTGCTGTTTAAACTTGCAGCCTGTCTGTTCTCTGTGTTTCCCTCAGTTCAAATCTCCCTCCACAGCGCCTCTGCCTTTGGTCTCTGCTCCACCACGTGTCTTCCCCCCCACCCCATCCTCATTTCTCTACCACTGCCTTTCCAAGCCTCAATTGCATTAATAAAGTCTAGCATAAAAACCCCATTGGTTACTTTCCTTTTTCTCTCTAACACACCTCACATTTTACATTTACACCAATGTGACCCATTTTTACCTACAGTTGTTGGTTATTTAACACATTTTACCCATAACTGTTAGTTGGTTATATGCTGCTGTGACACACCCTTTACATAGAAATTGCTAGCTACCTGTTACATTTATACTTCAGTGTTAATTGGTTACCAACTGTATTGTACCCCACTGTATTGTACCCCACTATTGAAACCCCCTATCCTGTTTACTAAAAGAAACCCCTCCCCAATTGTCTACCTTAACAAACCCCATACCCGTCACTATTGAATTTTCCCTGTTTTTATATTCTCTTAATAAAGTTTATTTTGCACCCCGCCCATGCAGTAATTGTCCCCCAAGATCCCCTTGTGACGGTGTTCCCCACATGTAGCATAAAACATATTTTAGTTACATATATACATCTATAAGCATCTCCCCATAAAGTTTTATGGGGAACACCGTCACACCCCTACCTGCTGGCAGGGACATGGCGTCACGAACAGGATCTTGGGGTAACAATTGCTGCCTCCCCTGTCCCTGGAAAGAGGCCAAGACCTCTGGGACAGATGAGGATCAAACTAACCACCTGCAGTACCACTGGCTGCAAAGTAAACAGCAGCCTGAGGCCCTAGAGTGGGTCTGCATGATTGGCAAAGGCCAGAGCTCCAGGGTGTACACTACCCACCTGGGGCTCACTGATGTGGGGTGCCTTTTAACTTGTCACCCCACATTCAGGGCCAGCCCTGCTGATTCCAGCCTCTGGCTAACCTGCACTAAGGCAGGAGAGCCGGCCGCAGATTCAGATCCTACCCGCCTCTGGAGGGAGGTGGGGAGGGTCACGAAAGCCTGCGGGGGGACCCCATCTAGACTCACCCCTGAACCGCGAGTTTTGCAGGGGTCCCCCGCCCACCAAATACTAACGGACCTGGTACAAAAGCTGGAAGGGGTTCGGAAGCCCAAGAAACTGTGGCCTGAAGTATACAAACCCCAAAAGGTGGCCACAGTCGCCTATGAAATCCTGGCTCAGGCCCTTGATAAGTTAACCATTTTTTATGGGGCCCTAATGGCCTCGGCCAAGGAGGCCGTTAGCCAGCCTAGCCAGAAAGGGCCACCACCACCTACCGCTAGCCAGCCCAGGCCCAATAACACCCCCGAACACCCACCCCCATATGTTCACCCAGAGGCCCCACTTCCCCTTGAAAAAACCCTGCTATACCCCGCCCTACCCTCAGCCCCACCAAATGGCCAAGCCCATACACCCCCACCCACTGTGACCTCCAGTGAAGCCCTGCCTATATCCATCAGCCGCATAAAGGTTGATGGTCAGGGCAACGCCACACAGGTCACAGAATTCCAGCTCCGCTCCAAAGCTGAGATGAAGGAGTTCATCTCAGATACCACTAGGGGAGCCAATGAGCCTCCATTACTGTGGCTGGGCCGTTTGGCCCTGGAACATGGACAGGAGCTAGTAGATAGGGAAGAGGGCATATAGTGTTAGCCAGGACCAGTAGCTGGTCCCGGGGTCTCACAGGAAGCATGGTAATATCTAACACCGCATGGCCCCTAACTGCCCCAGCGCTGGCCTTCCTCCACTTACAGCACTCCCTTCAAGGGATCCAAGTCCCCAAAGGAAGTGTTAAGGACCTCTCTTCCCTAAGATGTGCCTGTGACGGAGCAGAGAGCGAGATGGGTCTGACCTGAGAGGCTGGCTGCATTGGGACAGGCTGCATTGGAAATTGGGACAGGCTGACCGGGAAAACCGAGAGGTGTGCTGCTTGCCAGGGGCTAGGATTCGTGATGTGACGGAGAGACTGCCGAGACTCATCAAGCCCTCAGATCGCTACCCCTTCCTGCTTCTCCACGTGGGCACCAATGATACTGCCAAGAATGACCTTGAGCGTATTACTGCAGACTACGTGGCTCTGGGAAGAAGGATAAAGGAGTTTGAGGCGCAAGTGGTGTTCTCGTCCATTCTCCCTGTGGCAGGAAAAGGCCGGGGTAGAGACCGTCGAATCGTGGAAGTCAACGAATGGCTACGCAGATGGTGTCGGAGAGAAGGGTTTGGATTCTTTGACCATGGGATGGTGTTCCAAGAAGAAGGAGTGCTAGGCAGAGACGGGCTCCACCTGACGAAGAGAGGGAAGAGCATCTTTGGAAGCAGGCTGGCCAACCTAGTGAGGAGGGCTTTAAACTAGGTTCACCGGGGGAAGGAGACCAAAGCCCCGAGGTAAGTGGGGAAGTGGGATACCGGGAGGAAGCACAAGTAGGTGAGTGCAAGAGGGGAGGGCTCCTGCCCCATACAAGGACAGCAGGACGATCGGTGAGTTATCTTAAATGCCTATACACAAATGCAAGAAGCCTGGGGAACAAGCAGGGAGAACTGGAAGTCCTGGCACAGTCAAGGAATTATGACGTAATTGGAATAACAGAGACTTGGTGGGATAACTCACACGATTGGAGTACTGTCATGGATGGATATAAACTGTTCATGAAGGATAGGCAGGGCAGAAAAGGTGGGGGAGTTGCGTTGTATGTAAGAGAGCAGTATGACTGCTCAGAGCTCCAGTATGAAACTGCAGAAAAACCTGAGAGTCTCTGGATCAAATTGAGAAGTGTGAGCAACAAGGGTAATGTCGTGGTGGGAGTCTGCTACAGACCACCAGACCAGGCGGATGAGGTGGACGAGGCTTTCTTCCAGCAACTAACAGAAGTTACTAGATCACAGGCCCTGGTTCTCATGGGTGACTTTAATCACCCCGACATCTGCTGGGAGAGCAATACAGCGGTCCACAGACAATCCAGGAAGTTTTTGGAAAGTGTAGGGGACAATTTCCTGGTGCAAGTGCTGGAGGAACCAACTAGGGGAAAAGCTCTTCTTGACCTGCTGCTCACAAACAGGGAAGAAATAGTAGAGGAAGCAATAGTGGATGGGAACCTGGGAGGCAGTGACCATGAGATGGTCGAGTTCAGGATCCTGACACAAGGAAGAAAGGAGAACAGTAGAATACAGAGCCTGGACTTCAGAAAAGCAGACTTTGACTCCCTCAGGGAACTGATGGGCAAGGTCCCCTGGGAGAATAACATGAGGGGGAAAGGAGTCGAGGAAAGCTGGCTGTATTTTAAAGAAACCTTATTGAGGTTGCAGGAACAAACCATCCCGATGTGTAGAAAGAAAAGTAAATATGGCAGGCGACCAGCTTGGCTTAACAGTGAAATCCTTGCTCGTCTTAAACACAAAAAAGCAGCTTACAAGAAGTGGAAGATTGGACAAATGACCAGGGAGGAGTATAAAAATATTGTTCAGGCATGCAGGAGTGAAATTAGGAAGGCCAAATCACACTTGGAGTTGCAGCTAGCTGGAGATGTTAGGAGTAACAAGAAGGGTTTCTTCAGGTATGTTAGCAACAAGAAGAAAGTCAAGGAACGTGTGGGCCCCTTGCTGAATGAGGGAGGGAACCTTGTGACAGAGGATGCGGAGAAAGCTAGTGTACTCAATGCTTTTTTTGCCTCTGTCTTCACAGACAAGGTCAGCTCCCAGATGGCTGCACTCCGCAGCACGGTATGGGGAGGAGGTGACCAGCCCTCTGTGGAGAAAGAAGTAGTTCGGGACTATTTAGAAAAGCTGGACGAACACAAGTCCATGGGGCCGGATGCACTGCATCCGAGGGTACTAAAGGAGTTGGCCGATGTGATTACAGAGCCATTGGCCATTATCTTTGACAAATCATGGCAATCGGGGGAGGTCCCGGATGACTGGAAAAAAGCTAATGTAGTGCCCATCTTTAAAAAAGGGAAGAAGGAAGATCCAGGGAACTACAGGCCAGTCAGTCTCACCTCAATCCCTGGAAAAATCATGGAACAGGTCCTCAAGGAATCAATTTTGAACCACTTAAAGGAGGGGAAAGTGATCAGGAACAGTCAGCATGGATTCACCAAGGGCAAGTCATGCCTGACTAACCTAATTGCCTTCTATGATGAGATAACTGGCTCTGTGGATGAGGGGAAAGCAGTGGATGTGCTATTTCTTGACTTTAGCAAAGCTTTTGATACAGTCTCCCACAGCGTTCTTGCCAGCAAGTTAAAGAAGTATGGGCTGGATGAATGGACGGTAAGGTGGATAGAAAACTGGCTGGATGGTCGTGCTCAACGGGTAGTGATCAATGGCTCCATGTCTAGTTGGCAGCCGGTATCAAGTGGAGTGCCCCAAGGGTCGGTGCTGGGGCCGGTTTTGTTCAATATCTTCATCAACGACCTGGAGGATGGTGTGGACTGCACCCTTAGCAAGTTTGCAGATGACACTAAACTGGGAGGAGTGGTTGATACGCTGGAGGGTAGGGATAGGATACAGAGGGACCTAGACAAATTAGAGGATTGGGCCAAAAGAAATCTGATGAGGTTCAACAAGGACAAGTGCAGAGTCCTGCACTTAGGACGGAAGAATCCCATGCACTGCTACAGACTAGGGACCGAATGGCTGGGCAGCAGTTCTGCAGAAAAGGACCTAGGGGTTACAGTGGACGAAAAGCTGAATATGAGTCAACAGTGTGCCCTTGTTGCCAAGAAGGCTAACGGCATTTTGGGCTGTATAAGTAGGGGCATTTCCAGCAGATCGAGGGATGTGATTATTCCCCTCTATTCGGCACTGGTGAGGCCTCATTTGGAGTACTGTGTCCAGTTTTGGGCCCCACACTACAAGAAGGATGTGGATAAATTGGAAAGAGTCCAACGGAGGGCAACAAAAATGATTAGGGGGCTGGAGCACATGACTTATGAGGAGAGGCTGAGGGAACTGAGATTGTTTAGCCTGCAGAAGAGAAGAGTGAGGGGGGATTTGATAGCTGCTTTCAACTACCTAAAAGGGGGTTCCAAAGAGGATGGATCTAGACTGTTCTCAGTGGTAGAAGATGACAGAACAAGGAGTAATGGTCTCAAGTTGCAGAGGGGGAGGTTTAGGTTGGATATTAGGAAAAACTTTTTCACTAGTAGGGTGGTGAAGCACTGGAATGGGTTACCTAGGGAGGTGGTGGAATCTCCTTCCTTAGAGGTTTTTAAGGTCAGGCTTGACAAAGCCCTGGCTGGGATGATCTAGTTGGGGTTGGTCCTGCTTTGAGCAGGGGGTTGGACTAGATGACCTCCTGAGGTCCCTTCCAACCCTGAGATTCTATGATTCTATGACTTTACCTGAGGCTGTAACATGAGCCAGGACGGGGGTTGGGAGGTGACACCTTTGGCTGGGAGAATGGACAGGCTAGAGGAGGGACCCCGGGGGAGGGGAAGAGAGGCTGCTGGAGGGTTTGGCTTTTTGGTTTCAGTTTTGGAGCTGGCTTGGGAAGAGGAAGGGAGGGGGGCAGACAGGGTCTGGCCTCCCTGCCCCATTTGGAGCTGTGGGGCGAAATGCAGGGAGCCCCCAGGCTGGGGTCTAAGGTCCCTGCCCCCCGGAAGGACCCGACTGCGGGGTCCTGGATGTACTGACAAGCTCTGGTTGGACTGTGTTCCTGGCATCCCTAATAAACCTTCTGTTCTACTGGCTGCCTGAGACTCCCAGTGAATCCGGGGAAGAGGGGTGCAGGGCCGGACTCCCCTATACTCCGTGACAACTGGTGGCAGCGGTGGGATGTTCTGCACCCCGTGAACGGCGCTTCCTGCAGTAAGCGACTGGGGAGCAGTAGAACGAAGGGGGGCTAACGAGGACCAGGCGTGCTGAAGGCTCACGGAGGAGCGGTTTCAGGGAGCGGAGGAGCTACGCTTAACCCCTGGGAGTGTGTGACCAGCGAGAAGGACTGTGCAATGACTGGGTCCCCCTGGGGGCTGCAGTGAGCAGTCTCAGGGGCGGAGGAGCCTGCAGCTTGGCCCTGGGAGAGAGAAGGATTTCTGTGGTGATAGGGTTCCCCTGGGGGTGCCGTGAGTGGACCCAGGGGCGGAGGAGCTGCAGCTCAACCCTAGCAAAGAGGCGGTGACCTGGAGAAGGGCTGGCACACTTGGGGTTCTTCCTGGAAACCGTGGGGAGCTAAGAGCACACAGGCCTGTGGATCCACAGCAACTTGGGAGCAGTAACGTGATGGCGTATCGCCTTCTCCTTAAAAAGAGCATTGTAACCCTGTGCAAAAAGAAAGGGATACACATTGGAAAGCTCACTAAAGCCCAGTTAATCACGTGGCTGGAGGAGGATGACCATTCCAGGGAGCAAATTCCTGACCCCAATGGGGCTACAGCAGAATCTGGGAGCAGCTGGAGTGATAGCCTGGCATCCCCAAGAGTCTGGTCCCCAACCAGACGGGGGTCTTCACGATCGGGTTCCCCAGCAGGGGATCGGAGACGGATGGAACTGGAGCGGAGTCCAAGAGAGCAAGAGGACGGTGAGAGACAGCAAGAGCCCGAGAAGGACCTACAAAAGAAGCAGCAGCAGCAGCGTGAACTTGCGGTGGTGGAACGGAGAGGCATAGGGGACTGGCCAGAGGTAAGTGGGGACAGATCCCGGGGTGCCAGCTCCGCAGGGAACCTCGATCCTAAATTGCTGCCCCTGGTTAAGGAGGGTGGGGATGTGGAGGCCCACCTCACTGCCTTGGAGCAGGCTGGTGATTGGAACCAGGAAGACCCTGCGGAAAAGCCCCGGGATCTAACCCCCTTGCTGGGTCCCAAGGCCATAAACTCCACCAGCCAGATGGGTGGGATGGTGGACGGAAATCCACTCCTGGCCCTGGACTCAAACCCTATGAACCCCCAGTGGGAGCGGAAGGTGATGGTCAATGGAGAGACATTCGTGGGGTGGCAAGACCCCAGGACAGAGAGAATTGGGGTCAGGCCCCGGGTTGGGCACCCCCACCAGATGCTGAGGGGCTGTGTGACCTGGGTGAGGGTCCCAGGGACGGACCCATTCGCCCTGCCTATGGCCCAGATCCCTGTGCAGACCCAGGAGGGGTCGGGCTGGCTGGTGGTTGGGGGTCTCCAGGATATCAGCGGTGAGGTGCTGTTGGGGGGTGACTGTGTATCTTTGGGACAGGATCCAGGCCCTGGCCCTGTAACGGCCGAGGATTTGAATTTAAACTCAGAAAACCAATTGGCTAAGAGGGAAATGGTCAGTGAAAATGCAAATGACCTGGCTGGCACGGGGGAGGAGCTGCCAGGCCCCGGTTACCTGCCTGCCTGTAACCAGACCCCTAGGGCGGGGTGGGACAAAGAGATGCTCCCTGACCCCCTGCACAATGGAGAGGTGGCTCAGGCAGTCTCTAAGGCAGAGAGGAAAGCAGCGAGCTCACTGCCTGGCCCCACAGGGACAGCCAGGGCAGCGCTGAGCACCAGGGGAGCAGAGACCCCAGCTGAGTGGGGGGACACACAGGCAGGGCAGGACGGCTGCCAACCAGGCTTGCCTGGTCCAGAGGTGCTGCCGGGAAGTGATTCCACTGCAGGGAGGGAGCCACCAGGGACAGGGCTCAGTGGGGCGGTAACCCCAGGCCTGGCCAGTAAGCTGCAGAGGGATCCCGCTTTGGAGAAGCTAAGGGAACTTGCTGGCCACAGCGCTGCAAACCCCTGTGCCGGAAATGGGCTTCCCAAGGGGAAGTGGAACTGCGGGGAATCAGGAGGCAGCCGGTGAGGCCCCAAAAGTATCATCACCGGTTATTACACCTGGCCCAGGGAAAGGAAGAAGATCCCTGGAAGTCCCTGCCCATCAAAAAGAAACCTTTCCAGAAGGTGGCTATAAATAGGGTGGGCCCTCTCAGCAAGACAACCCGGTCGGGAAAGAAGTACATTCGGGTGGTGGTAGATTTCGCCACCCGCTACCCCGAGGCGGTGCCCTTATCCTCCATTAAAGCAAACACCGTGGCGGATGCGCTGCTGACCATTTTCAGCCAAGTGGGGTTCCCCAAGGAAGTCCTGACAGACCAAGGGTCCAGCTTCATGTCGGCCCTGCTCCGGTGCTTGTGGGGAAGATGTGGGGTCCGGCGCAGTTGGGCCTCAGCGTGTCGTCCCCGGTGCAATGGGCTGGTGGAGAAAGTTCAGGGGACCGTGAGGCTGATGCTAGGGACTTGCATGGATCAGCATCCGCGGGACTGGGACGGGTACCTGCCCCACCGATGGCACAGGGAAGTGCCCCAGGAGTCACCAGGGGGCTTCCCTTTCGAGCTTTGGTATGAAAGGAGGGTGGGGGGACCCCTGGAGCCGGTAGGGGACAATTGGGAGGAGAACGGGGAAGACCCCCTGATGGATCTCTCCCCTGAGATGGGAGCCCATCCTCCCATCAGGTGTCCCCCAGTCAGAGTAGCTAGGAAGGGAGCCCAGAACCTGGAGAGAGAGGCCAAGGACCGGCTGGCTTTAGAGGTGATCCAGTCATTCAACAGCCCAGGGCTGGCCAAGGTGGAGGCGATCAGAGATTGGCCTGTTCCCCAGACCAAGAAACAGGTCGCCGACATGGGACTGGGGGGCGGTGTTAATGCAGAAGAATGAAACAGGGCAAAAACACCCCATCGTGTATTTAAGCAAGAAGCTGCTACCCCGAGAGCAGAATTATGCGGCCATCGAGAAAGAATGCCTGGCCATGGTGTGGGCCCTCAAGAAACTAAAGCCGTATCTATTCGGGCGACACTTCACCGTGTACACCGACCACTCGCCCCTGCTCCTGCAGGATTACGACATGGACGTGGTCCATGTGAAGGGAAGTGCCAACCTGATAGCGGATGCGTGGTCCCGGAGAGGGGACCGTGAACTTCCCCAGGCCACTGGTCAGAGTGACCCCGCTCAGTTCAGTCTCGAAGGGGGGAGAGATGTGACGGAGCAGAGAGCGAGATGGGTCTGACCTGAGAGGCTGGCTGCATTGGGACAGGCTGCATTGGAAATGCGAGACTTTACCTGAGGCTGTAACATGAGCCAGGACGGGGGTTGGGAGGTGACACCTTTGGCTGGGAGAATGGACAGGCTAGAGGAGGGACCCCGGGGGAAGGGAAGAGAGGCTGCTGGAGGGTTTGGCTTTTTGGTTTCAGTTTTGGAGCTGGCTTGGGAAGAGGAAGGGAGGGGGGCAGACAGGGTCTGGCCTCCCTGCCCCATTTGGAGCTGTGGGGCGAAATGCAGGGAGCCCCCAGGCTGGGGTCTAAGGTCCCTGCCCCCCGGAAGGACCCGACTGCGGGGTCCTGGATGTACTGACAAGCTCTGGTTGGACTGTGTTCCTGGCATCCCTAATAAACCTTCTGTTCTACTGGCTGCCTGAGACTCCCAGTGAATCCGGGGAAGAGGGGTGCAGGGCCGGACTCCCCTATACTCCGTGACAACTGGTGGCAGCGGTGGGATGTTCTGCACCCCGTGAACGGCGCTTCCTGCAGTAAGCGACTGGGGAGCAGTAGAACGAAGGGGGGCTAACGAGGACCAGGCGTGCTGAAGGCTCACGGAGGAGCGGTTTCAGGGAGCGGAGGAGCTACGCTTAACCCCTGGGAGTGTGTGACCAGCGAGAAGGACTGTGCAATGACTGGGTCCCCCTGGGGGCTGCAGTGAGCAGTCTCAGGGGCGGAGGAGCCTGCAGCTTGGCCCTGGGAGAGAGAAGGATTTCTGTGGTGATAGGGTTCCCCTGGGGGTGCCGTGAGTGGACCCAGGGGCGGAGGAGCTGCAGCTCAACCCTAGCAAAGAGGCGGTGACCTGGAGAAGGGCTGGCACACTTGGGGTTCTTCCTGGAAACCGTGGGGAGCTAAGAGCACACAGGCCTGTGGATCCACAGCAACTTGGGAGCAGTAACGTGATGGCGTATCGCCTTCTCCTTAAAAAGAGCATTGTAACCCTGTGCAAAAAGAAAGGGATACACATTGGAAAGCTCACTAAAGCCCAGTTAATCACGTGGCTGGAGGAGGATGACCATTCCAGGGAGCAAATTCCTGACCCCAATGGGGCTACAGCAGAATCTGGGAGCAGCTGGAGTGATAGCCTGGCATCCCCAAGAGTCTGGTCCCCAACCAGACGGGGGTCTTCACGATCGGGTTCCCCAGCAGGGGATCGGAGACGGATGGAACTGGAGCGGAGTCCAAGAGAGCAAGAGGACGGTGAGAGACAGCAAGAGCCCGAGAAGGACCTACAAAAGAAGCAGCAGCAGCAGCGTGAACTTGCGGTGGTGGAACGGAGAGGCATAGGGGACTGGCCAGAGGTAAGTGGGGACAGATCCCGGGGTGCCAGCTCCGCAGGGAACCTCGATCCTAAATTGCTGCCCCTGGTTAAGGAGGGTGGGGATGTGGAGGCCCACCTCACTGCCTTGGAGCAGGCTGGTGATTGGAACCAGGAAGACCCTGCGGAAAAGCCCCGGGATCTAACCCCCTTGCTGGGTCCCAAGGCCATAAACTCCACCAGCCAGATGGGTGGGATGGTGGACGGAAATCCACTCCTGGCCCTGGACTCAAACCCTATGAACCCCCAGTGGGAGCGGAAGGTGATGGTCAATGGAGAGACATTCGTGGGGTGGCAAGACCCCAGGACAGAGAGAATTGGGGTCAGGCCCCGGGTTGGGCACCCCCACCAGATGCTGAGGGGCTGTGTGACCTGGGTGAGGGTCCTAGGGACGGACCCATTCGCCCTGCCTATGGCCCAGATCCCTGTGCAGACCCAGGAGGGGTCGGGCTGGCTGGTGGTTGGGGGTCTCCAGGATATCAGCGGTGAGGTGCTGTTGGGGGGTGACTGTGTATCTTTGGGACAGGATCCAGGCCCTGGCCCTGTAACGGCCGAGGATTTGAATTTAAACTCAGAAAACCAATTGGCTAAGAGGGAAATGGTCAGTGAAAATGCAAATGACCTGGCTGGCACGGGGGAGGAGCTGCCAGGCCCCGGTTACCTGCCTGCCTGTAACCAGATCCCTAGGGCGGGGTGGGACAAAGAGATGCTCCCTGCCCCCCTGCACAATGGAGAGGTGGCTCAGGCAGTCTCTAAGGCAGAGAGGAAAGCAGCGAGCTCGCTGCCTGGTACCACAGGGACAGCCAGGGCAGCGCTGAGCACCAGGGGAGCAGAGACCCCAGCTGAGTGGGGGGACACACAGGCAGGGCAGGACGGCTGCCAACCAGGCTTGCCTGGTCCAGAGGTGCTGCCGGGAAGTGATTCCACTGCAGGGAGGGAGCCACCAGGGACAGGGCTCAGTGGGGCGGTAACCCCAGGCCTGGCCAGTAAGCTGCAGAGGGATCCCGCTTTGGAGAAGCTAAGGGAACTTGCTGGCCACAGCGCTGCAAACCCCCTTGGGGAAGACTGCAAAGACAGATCCCTGTGGGAGAAGGGATTCCTGTGCCGGAAATGGGCTTCCCAAGGGGAAGTGGAACTGCGGGGAATCAGGAGGCAGCCGGTGAGGCCCCAAAAGTATCATCACCGGTTATTACACCTGGCCCAGGGAAAGGAAGAAGATCCCTGGAGGTCCCTGCCCATCAAAAAGAAACCTTTCCAGAAGGTGGCTATAAATAGGGTGGGCCCTCTCAGCAAGACAACCCGGTCGGGAAAGAAGTACATTCGGGTGGTGGTAGATTTCGCCACCCGCTACCCCGAGGCGGTGCCCTTATCCTCCATTAAAGCAAACACCGTGGCGGATGCGCTGCTGACCATTTTCAGCCAAGTGGGGTTCCCCAAGGAAGTCCTGACAGACCAAGGGTCCAGCTTCATGTCGGCCCTGCTCCGGTGCTTGTGGGGAAGATGTGGGGTCCGGCGCAGTTGGGCCTCAGCGTTTCGTCCCCGGTGCAATGGGCTGGTGGAGAAAGTTCAGGGGACCGTGAGGCTGATGCTAGGGACTTGCATGGATCAGCATCCGCGGGACTGGGACGGGTACCTGCCCCACCGATGGCACAGGGAAGTGCCCCAGGAGTCACCAGGGGGCTTCCCTTTCGAGCTGTGGTATGAAAGGAGGGTGGGGGGACCCCTGGAGCCGGTAGGGGACAATTGGGAGGAGAACGGGGAAGACCCCCTGATGGATCTCTCCCCTGAGATGGGAGCCCATCCTCCCATCAGGTGTCCCCCAGTCAGAGTAGCTAGGAAGGGAGCCCAGAACCTGGAGAGAGAGGCCAAGGACCGGCTGGCTTTAGAGGTGATCCAGTCATTCAACAGCCCAGGGCTGGCCAAGGTGGAGGCGATCAGAGATTGGCCTGTTCCCCAGACCAAGAAACAGGTCCAGGCCTTTAGCGGGATGGTGGGGTACTACCAGAGGTTTGTACCCCCCTTTAGCTCCCTAGCTGCCCCCATCACAGAGCTAGGTAAGAAGGGGAAGCCAGACGAGGCAGTCTGGACCGAGCAGGGCCAGAGGGCTCTCTGTGCGCTGAAGGAGGCTCTAATCCAGGGCCCAATAGATCAAGTAAACCCAGACCGGGCCAAGCCCTGTACAGTGTTCACCGACGCCTCAGACATGGGACTGGGGGCGGTGTTAATGCAGAAGAATGAAACAGGGCAAAAACACCCCATCGTGTATTTAAGCAAGAAGCTGCTACCCCGAGAGCAGAATTATGCGGCCATCGAGAAGGAATGCCTGGCCATGGTGTGGGCCCTCAAGAAACTAAAGCCGTATCTATTCGGGCGACACTTCACCGTGTACACCGACCACTCGCCCCTGCTCCTGCAGGATTACGACATGGACGTGGTCCATGTGAAGGGAAGTGCCAACCTGATAGCGGATGCGTGGTCCTGGAGAGGGGACCCTGAACTTCCCCAGGCCACTGGTCAGGGTGACCCCGCTCAGTTCAGTCTCGAAGGGGGGAGAGATGTGACGGAGCAGAGAGCCACAGGTATGACTCATATGCTCAGCTATGTGGCCACTTTAGGTCTTGCATACCTGGGCAGAGCACCCCTACACCGAGCCCGGGTCTGAACAAAGAAGCTAGACAAAGGAGCAAGAAGCCTCCTCCCTAGGCAGAGCAATGGCTCCAGTTAGTCTGGTGTGGGTGGGGTTCAGGGTGGGGATTAGTGTGAGGGTTTGGGAAAGGGTGGTTGTGAGTGTGAGCGTGGGGGTGAGGGTGAGGGAGGGGGTGAGGTGGGGTTGGGGGTGAGGGTGAGTGTGAGGGTTGGGGTGGGGGTGAGGGTTAGGGTGGGGATGGTGCTCTGGTGAGGGTGGGGGTGAATGTGGGTGTTAGGGTGAAGGTGGGGGTGAGTGTGAGTATGATGGTATGGGAGGGGGTGAGTGTGAGGGTGAGTGTGAGTGTGAGGGTGGGGTGAGTGTGGGGGTGAGGGGGAGGGGGAGAATGGGGGGTGGGGGAGGGGCGGAGGGTGGTGTTCGGGGTGGAGGTGAGGGTGAGGGTGAGTTTGAGGGTGAGGGTGGGGGTAGGGGTGAGGGTGAGGGTGTGGGTGGGGGTGGGGGTGATGGTGGGTGGTGACGGTGAGTGTGACGTTGAGAGTGGGTTTGAGGGTGAATGTGAGTGTGAGTTAGAGGGTGAGGGAGAGTTTGTGGGTGAGGTTAGAGATGTGGCTGGGATGAGGGTGAATGTGAGGGTGAGTGTGAGGGTGAGGTTGGGTGTGGGGGAGAGGGTGAATGTGAGGGTGAGGCTGAGAGTGGGAGTGGGGGTGAGGGTGAGTGTGAGGGGGAGTGTGAGGGGGAGGGGGAGTGTGAGAGTGAGGGTGGCACTGGGGGTGCGGGTGAGGGTGAGTGTTATGAGGAGTGTGAGGGGGAGCGTGAGGGTGAGTGTGATGGTGAGGGTGAGTGTGAGGGTGAGGGTTGGGGTGAGGGTGGGGGTGGGGGTGAGTGTGAGGGTGGGTGTGGGGGTGAGGTTGGGGTGAGTGTGAGTATGAGGGTGGGGGTGAGTGTGAGGGTGGGTGTGGGGGTGAGGTTGGGGTGAGTGTGAGTATGAGGGTGTGGGTGAGTGTGAGGGTGAATGTTAAGGCTGGGGTGGGGGTGAGGGTGAGGGTGGGGGTGGGGGTGAAGGTGGGGGTGACGGTGAGGGTGAGGGTGAGTGTGAATGTTAAGGTGGGGGTGAGGGTGAGTGAGAGGGTGAGGGTCGGGATGGGGCTGGGGTGGGGTGAGGGTGAATGTGAGCGTGAGGGTGGGGGAGGATCTGCGTGTGCGGGTGAGGGTGAATGTGAGGGTGAATGTGAGGGTGAGGGTGGGGGTGAGGGTGAGGGTTAGGTTGTGGGTGAGTGTTAGGGTGGGGATGGCGGTAGGCTGAGGGAGGGGGTGTGGGGGAGGGTGGTGGTGAGTGTGAGGGTGAGTGTGAGGGTGAGGGTTAGGGCTGGCTTGGGGTGAGTGTGAGCGTGGGTTTGAGGGTGGGTGTGAGGGTGAGGGTGGGGGTGGGTGTGAGGGTGAGGGTTAGGGTGAGGGTTAGGGTGGGGATGGCGGTCTGGTGAGGGTGGTGATGGGCGTGAGATTGGGGGTGAGGGTGGGGTGAGGGTGGGTGTTAGGGTGAAGGTGGGGGTGAGTGTGAGTATGATGGTGTGGGAGGGGGTGAGAGTGAGAGTGAGGGTGAGTGTGAGTGTGAGGGTTGGGGTGGGGGTGAGTGTGAGGGTAGGGTTGAGGGTGAGTGTGAGGGTGGGGGTGGGGGTGAGGGTGGTGGTATGGGATGGGTGTGACAGTGGGGGAAGGGGTGAGGTTGAGTGTGAGGGTGAGTGTTAGGGTGAGTGTGGGAGTGAAGGTGGGGGTGAGGGTGGGGGCGAGTGCGAGGGTGTGATTGAGTGTGAGGGTGAGGGTGGGGGTGGTTGTGGGGGTGAGGGTGGGAGTGAGGGTGATGGTGGGGTGAGTGTGAGGGAGAGGGTGAGTGTGAGGGTGAGTGTTAGGCTGAGTGTGAGGATGAGGTTTGTGTTGAGGGTGTGTGTGAGGGTGAGGGTGGGTGTGAGAGTGGGTGTGGGGGTGTCGGTGAGGGTGAGGGTGGGAGAGGGGCTTAGGGTGAGTGTGAGGGTGAGGGTGGGGGAGGGTGTGGGGGTGGTTGTGAGGATGAATGTGAGGGTGAGGGTGAGGGTGAGGGTGAGGGTGGTGGTGGTGCTAGGGTTGGGGTGAGGGTGAATGTAATTGTGAGTGTGAATGTGTGGGTGAATGTGAGGGTGAGTATGAGGGAAGGGTTGGGGTGGGGTGAGGGTGGGTGTGAGAGTGAGGAGGAGGGTGAGTGTGAGGGTGAGTGTGAGTTTGTGGGTGGGGCTGAGGATTATGGTGAGGGTAAATGAGAGGATGAGGGTGAGTGAGTGTGAGTTTGAGGGTGGGGGTGGGGGTGAGTGTGAGTGTGAGGGTGGGGGTGGAGGTGAGGGTGAGGGTGAGGACGGGGGGGTGGGGGAGGGGGTGAGGGTGGGGTTCTGGGTGGGGGTGAGGGTGAAGGTGAGTTTGAGGGTGAGGGTGGGGGTTAGCATTAAGGTGAAGATGGCGGTAATGCTGGGGTTTCGGGTGGGGGTTGGGTTGGGGGTGAGGGTGAGCGTGAGTGTGAGGGTGGGGTGGAGGTGAGGGTGCGGGTGAGGATGCGGGGGTGGGGGAGGGGGTTCGGGTGGGGTTCGGGGTGGGGGTGCGGGTGAGGGTGAGTTTGAGGATGAGGGTGGGGGTTAGCATGAAGGTGAGGGTTGGGGTAAAGGTGGGGGTGAGGGTGGGGTTTGGGGTGGGTGTGGGTTTGAGTGTGAGTGTGAGCGTGAGTGTTAGGGTGAGTGTGAGGGTGGGGTTGGGTGTGAGAGTGGGTGGGGGGTGAGGGTGAGGTTGGGAGAGGGGCTTAGGGTGAGTGTGAGGGTGAGGGTGGGGGAGGGTGTGCGGGTGGGGGTGGGGGTGAGGATGAATGTGAGGGTGAGGGTGAGGGTGGTGGTGGTGCTAGGGTTGGGGTGAGGGTGAATGTAATGGTGAGTGTGAATGTGTGGGTGAATGTGAGGGTGAGTATGAGGGAAGGGTTGGGGTGGGGTGAGGGTGGGTGTGAGAGTGAGGAGGAGTGTGAGGGTGAGTGTGAGTTTGTGGGTGGGGCTGAGGATTATGGTGAGGGTAAATGAGAGGATGAGGGTGAGTGAGTGTGAGGGTGGGGGTGAGTGTGAGTGTGAGGGTGGGGGTGGAGGTGAGGGTGAGGACGGGGGGTGGGTGAGGGGGTGAGGGTGGGGTTCGGGGTGGGGGTGAGGGTGCGGGTGAGTTTGAGGGTGAGGGTGGGGGTTAGCATGAAGGTGAGGGTTGTGGTAAGGGTGGGGGTGAGGGTGGGGGTTGGGGTGGGGGTGGGTGTGAGTGTGAGTGTGAGCATGAGTGTTAGGGTGAGTTTGAGGGTGGGCTTGGGTGTGAGGGTGAGGGTGAATGTGAGGGTGAGTGTGTGGGTGAGGGTGTTGTTGTGGGTGGGGTTGAGGGTGAATGTGAGAGTGAGTGTGAGTATGAGCGTGAGTGTGAGGGTGAGGGTGGGGGTGGGTGTGGGGGTGAGGGTGAATGTAAGGGTGAGGGTGAGTGTGAGGGTGAGGGTGAGGGTGGTGGTGTGGGTGTGGTTGAGGGTGAGGGTTAGTGTGAGGCTGAGAGTGGTGGTGGGGGTGAGGGTGAGTGTGATATTGAGTGTGAAGGTAAGTGTAAGGGGGAGGGGGAGTGTGAGAGTGAGGGTGGCGGTGGGGGTGCGGGTGAGGGTTGAGTGTTATGGGGAGTGTGAGGGTGAGCGTGAGGGTGAGTGTGAGGGTGAGCGTGAGTGTGAGGGTGAGGGTTGGGGTGAGGCTGGAGGTGGGGTGAGGGTGAGTTTTGAGGGTGGGTTTGGGGGTGAGGTTGGGGTGAGTGTGAGTGTGAGGGTGTGGGTGAGAGTGAGGGTGAATGTTAAGGCTGAGGTGGGGGTGAGGGTGAGTGTGGGAGTGGGGGTGACGGTGAGTGTGACAGTGAGGGTGAGTGTGAGGGTGAGGCTGAGAGTGGGGGTGGGGGTGAGGGTGCGGGTGAGTGCTAGGGTGGGGATGGCAGTGGGGTGAGGGTGGGGGTGAGGGTGGGGGTGAGGGTGGGGGTGAATGTGAGTGTTAGGGTGAGTGTGAGGGTGGGGTTGGGTGTGAGGGTGAGGGTGAATGTGAGGGTGAGTTTGTGGGTGAGGCTGTTGGTGTGGGTGGGGTTGAGGGTGAATGTGAGAGTGAGTGTGAGGGTGAGGATGAGGCTGAGAGTGGGGGTGGGGGTGAGGGTGCGGGTGAGTGCTAGGGTGGGGATGGCAGTGGGGTGAGGGTGAGGTTGGGGGTGAGTGTGAGAGTGAGGGTGGGGTTGGGTGTGAGGGTGAATGTGAGTGTGAGGGTGAGGGTGAGGGTGTGGGTGGGGGTGGTAGTGAGGGTGAGTAGTGAGGGTGAGTGTGATGTTGAGAGTGGGTTTGAGGGTGAATGTGAGTGTGAGGGTGAGGGAGAGTGTGTGGGTGAGGTTGGAGATGTGGCTGGGGGTGAGGGTGAATGTGAGGGTGAGTGAGGGTGAGGTTGGGGTTGGGTGTGGGCGTGAGGGTGAATGTGAGGGTGAGGATGAGGCTGAGAGTGGGGGTGGGGGTGAGGGTGAGTGCTAGGGTGGGGATGGCGGTGGGGGTTAGGGTGGGGGTGAGGGTGAGGGTGGTGGTGAGTGTGAGGGTGAGTGTGAGGGTGAGGGTTAGGGCTGCGGTGGGGGTGAGTGTGAGCGTGGGTTTGAGGGTGAGTGTGAGGGTGGGCGTGGGGGTGGGTGTCAGGGTGAGGGTGGGGTTGGGGGTCTGGATGGGGGTGAGGGTGGGGGTGAGAGTGAGGGTGCGCATGAGGGTTAGGGTGGGGATGGCGGTCTGGTGAGGGTGAGGGTGGGCGTGGGCGTGAGGGTGGGGGTGAGGGTGGGTGTTAGGGTGAAGGTGGGGGTCAGTGTGAGTATGATGGTGTGCGAGGGGTGAGTGTGAGGGTGAGTGTGATTGTGAGGGTTGGGGTGGGGGTGAGTGTGAGGGTGGGGTTGAGGGTGAGTGTGAGGGTGAGGGTGGGGGTGGATTTCAGGGTGAGGTTGGGGGTTGGGTGGTAGTGAGGGTGGGTGTGGCGGGTGGGTGTGGGTGTGAGAGTGGGGGGGAGGAGGAGGGGAAGGGGTTGGGAGGGAATGGGTGTGGAGGTGGGGGTGAGGGTGAGGCTGGGGTTTGGGGTGTCGGTGAGTGTGTGGGTGGGGGTTGGGATGCGGGTGGGGGTGAGAGTGAGTGTGAGTGTGATGGTGACTTTGAGGGTTAATGTGTGGGTGGGGGTGGGGGTTAGCGTGATGGTGAGTGTGAGGGGGAGGTGGAGTGTGAGGGTGGTGGTGAGGGTGAGTGTGAGGGTGAATGTTAGTGTGGGGGTGAGTGTGAGTGCGATAGTGAGGGGGAGGGAGAGCGGGAATGTGAGTGTGAGTGTGAGGTTGAGAGTGGGGGTGGGGCGGGAGTTGGGGGTGAGGGTGAATGTGAGCATCGGTGTGAGTGTGATTGTGAAGCTGAGGCTGAGGGTTAATGTGAGGGTGACGGTTGGGGAGGGGTGGGGGTGAGGATGAATGTGAGGGTGAGGGTGAGGGTGGGGGTTGTGCTGCAATTGGGGGTGAGGGTGAATGTGAGGGTGAGTGTGAGGGTGAATGTAAGGGTGAGTGTGAGGGTGGGGGTGGGGGTGACAGTGAGTGTGAGGGTGTGGGTGGGGCTGGGGGTTAGGGTGAGGGTAAATGTGAGGGTGAGGGTGATTGAGTGTGAGTGTGGGGGTGGGTGTGAGTGTGAGTGTAAGTGTGAGTATGAGGGTGGGGGTGAGGGGACAGGTGTGGGTGAGTGTGAGGGTGAATGTTAGGGTGGGGGTGGGGGTGAGGTTGAGTGTAAGGGTGAGTGTGAGTGTGATAGTGAGGGGGAGGGAGAGTGGGAGTGTGAGGGTGAGGATGGGGGTGGGGCGGTGGGTGGGGGTGAGTGTGAGGGTGAGGGTGAGGGTGGGGGAGGGGGTGGGGGTGAGGATGAATTTGAGGGTGAGTGTGAGGGTCAGTGTGAGGGTGAGGGTGGGGGTCGTGCTGGGGTAGGGGGTGAGGGTGAATGCTAGGGTGAGTGTGCGGGTGAATGTGAGGGTGAATGTGAGGGTGAGTGTGAGGGTGGGGGTAGGGGTGAGGGTGAGGGTGAGAGTGAGTGTGAGGGTGAGTGAGTGTGAGGGTGGGGGTGGGGGTGAATGTGAGTGTCAGGGTGGGCGTGTGGGTGAGGGTGAGTGTGAGGACAAGGGTGGGGGTGGGGGAGGGGGGAGGCTGGCGTTTGGGGTGGGGGTGAGGGTGAGGGTGAGTTTGAGGGTGAGGGTGGGGGAGAGGGTGGAGGTGAGGGTGGGGGTGAGGGTGGGGGTAGGGGTGGGGGTGGGGGTGAGCGTGGGTGTGAGGGTGGGTGTGGGGCTGTGGGTGGGGTGAGTGTGAGTGTGAGCGTGAGTATGAGGGTGGTTGGTGTGGGTGTGGTGAGGGTGAATGTGAGAGTGAGGGTGAGTATGAGGGTGAGGGTGAGTATGACGTGGAGAGTGGGGGTCAGGGTGAATGTGAGGGTGGGTGTGAGTGTGAGGTTGAGGTTGGAGATGTGGCTGGGGGTAAGGGTGAATTTGAGGGTGAGTGTGAGGGTGAGGGTTCGGTTAGGGGTGGTGGTGAGGGTGAATGTGAGGGTGAGGGTGAGGGTGAGGGTAAGGGTGGTGGTGTGCGTGTGGTTCAGGGTTAGTGAGGGTGAGAGTGGGGGTGGACGTGAGGGGGAGGGGGAGTGTGAGGGAGAGGGGGAGGGGGAGGGGGAGTGTGAGAGTGAGGGTGGGGGTGGGGTTGCAGGTGATGGTGAGTGTTACGGGGAGCGTGAGGGGGAGTGTGAGGGTGAAGGTGAGTGTTAGGGTGAGGGTGGGGGTGAGGGTGGGTGTGGAGGTGAGGTTGGGGGTGAGTGTGAGTGTGAGGGTGTGGGTGGGGGTGAATGTGAGTGTGAGTGTCAAGGTGGGGGTGGGGGTGAGGGTCATTGCTCAGCCGGTGCCCCTCACTCCTGGCCCGTAGCCCCTTCTATGCAAGCCCTGAGCTCCCCAGCCTCCGCTCTGCCAGTGCTCCTCACTCCCGACTTGCAGCCCCTCCTATTCCAGCAGTGAGCTCCCCAGTCACCGCTCTGCCGATGCCCCTCACTTCCGACCCGCGGACCCCTTACCCACCTACACTGCCAATGCCCCTCACTCCAGACCCGCAGCACCTTCTATCCCAGCCCTGAGCTCCCCATTCACTGCACTACCGGAGCTCCTCTCTCCCGACCCGCAGCCCCTTCTATCCCAGCCCTGAGCTCCCCAGTGACCGCTCTGCCGATGCCCCTCACTCCCGACCCAGAGCCCCTTCTATCCCTTCTATCCCCGGCACAGCGGTAACTGGGGAGCTCAGGGCTGGGAAAGAAGGGGCTGCCGGTCGGGAGTGAGGAGCACTGGCAGAGCAGTGGCTGGGGAGCTCAGGGCTCGGAGAGCAGGGGCTGTGGGTCGGGATTGAGGGGCACCAGCTGAGCAGTGTCTGGGGAGCTCAGGGCTGGGATAGAAGGGGCTGCGAGTGGATAGTGAGGGGCACAGTCAGGGTAGGTGGCGGCTGCGGGTCGGGAGCGAGGGGCGGTGAGTAGAGCGGTAACTGGGGAGCTCAGGGCTGGGAAAGAAGGGGATGCGGGTCGGGAATAAGGTGCACTGGCAGAGCGGTGACTGGGGAGCTCAGGGCTGGAACAGCAGTGGCTTTTGGTCGGAAGTGAAGGGCACTGGCCGATCGGTGACAGGGAGCTCAGGGCTGGGATAGAAGGGGCTGCCGGTCTGGAGTGAGGGGCATTGGCAGGGTAGGGGGGTAAGGGGCCCGCGGGTCGGGAGTGAGGGGCACCGGCAGAGTGTTGACTGGGGAGCTCAGGTCTGGGATAGGAGGGGCTGCGGTTCGGGAGTGAGGGGCACCGTTAGGTAGGCGGGGGCTGCGGTGGGTCGGGAGTAGGGGCACTGGTAGAGTGGTGTCTGGGTAGCTCAGTGTTGGTATAGAAGGGGCTGTGGTTCGGGAGTGAGGGACACCGGCAGAGCGGTGACTGGGAAGCTCAGCGCTGGGATAGAAGGGGATGCGGGTCGGGAATGAGGTGCACTGGCAGAGAGGGGACTGGGGACCTCAGGGCTGGAACAGCAGTGGATACGGGTCGGGAGTGAGGGGCACTGGCAGAGCAGTGACTGGGGAGCTCAGGGCTGGGATAGAAGGGGCTGCGGGTCGGGAGCGAGGAGCACTTGCAGAGCAGTGGCTGCAGAGCTCAGGGCTCGGAGAGCAGGGGTTGCGGTTCGAGAATGAGGGGCACCGGCAGAGCGGTGACTGGGGAGCTCAGGGCTGGGATAGAAGGGGCGGCGGTTCGGGAGTGAGGGGCACCGGCAGAGCGGTGGCTGGGGAGCTCAGCGCTGGGATAGAAGGCGCTGCGGGTCGGCAGTGAGGGGCACTGGCAGAGCGGTGACTGGGGAGCTCAGCGCTGGGATAGAAGGGGCTGCGGGACGGGAGTGAGGGGCACCGTCAGGGTAGACGGGGGCTGCGGTTCGGGAGTGAAGGGCACTGGTAGAGTGGTAACTGGGGAGCTCAGAGTTGGGAGAGCAGGGACTGTGGGTCAGGTGTGAGGGGCCACCAGCGCAGCGGTGATTGGGGAGCTCCGGGCTGGGATAGAAGGGGCTGCAGGTCGGGAGTGAGGCACAGCGGTAACTGGGGAGCTCAGGGCTGGGCAAGAAGGGGCTCTGGGTTGGGAATGAGGGGCACTGGCCGAGCGGTGACAGGGGAGCTCAGGGCTGGGATAGAAGGGGCTGCGGTTCAGGAGTGAGGGGCACTGTCAGAGTGGTGACTGGGGAGCTCAGGGCTGGGATAGAAGGGGCTGCTGGTCGGGAGTGAGGAGCACTGGCAGAGCAGTGGCTGGGGAGCTCAGGGCTCGGAGAGCAGGGGCTGTGGGTCATGATTGAGGGGCACCGGCTGAGTAGTGACTGGGGAGCTCAGGTCTGGGATAGGAGGGGCTGTGGGTTGGGAGTGAGGGGCACCGTCAGGGTAGGCGGGGGCTGTGGTGGGTCGGGAGTAGGGGCACTTGTAGAGTGGTGTCTGGGGAGCTCAGTGTTGGTATAGAAGGGGCTGAGGTTCGGGAGTGAGGGACACCGGCAGAGCGGTGACTGGGGAGCTTAGCGCTGGGATAGAAGGGGATGCGGGTCGGGTATGAGGTGCACCGGCAGAGTGGAGACTGGGGACCTCAGGGCTGGAACAGCAGTGGCTACGGTTCGGGAGTGAGGGGCACTGGCAGAGCAGTGACTGGGGATATCAGGGGTTGGATAGAAGGGGCTGCGATTCAGGAGTGAGGGGCACCAGCAGAGCGGTGACTGGAGAGCTCAGCGCTGGGATAGAAGGGGCTGCGGGTCGGGAGCGAGGAGCACTTGCAGAGCAGTGGCTGCGGAGCTCAGGGCTCGGAGAGCAGGGGCTGCGGGTCGAGAATGAGGGGCACCGGCAGAGCGGTGACTGGGGAGCTCAGGGCTGGAATAGAAGGGGCGGCGGTTCGGGAATGAGGGGCACCGGCAGAGTGGTGGCTGGGGAGCTCATCGCTGGGATAGAAGGCGCTGCTGGTCGGCAGTGAGGGGCACTGGTAGAGCGGTGACTGGGGAGCTCGGGTTTGGAATAGAAAGGGCTGCGGGTCGGGAGTGAGGGGCACTGGCAGAGCCGTGATTGGGGAGCTCAGGGCTGGGAAAGAAGGGGCTGCGGGTCGGGAGTGAGGGGCATCGGCAGAGCGGAGACGTGGGAGCTTAGGGCTGGGATAGAAGGGGCTGCGGGTCGTGAGTGAGGAGCACTGGCAGAGCGGTGGCTGGGGAGCTCAGGGCTCGGAGAGCAGGGGCTGCGGGTCGAGAATGAGGGGCACTGAGGGATTGAGGGGTCGAGATTGACTGGGAAGCTCACGGCTGGGATGGAAGGGGCTGCGGGTCGGTAGTGAGGGGCACCGGCAGAGCGGTGAGTGGGGAGCTCAGGGCGGGGATAGAAGGGGCTCTGGGTCGGGAGTGAGGGGCACCGGCACACGGTCACTGGGGAGCTCAGGGCTGGGATAGAAGGGGCTGCGGGTCGGGAGTGAGGTCACACTCCCCCTCACGCTCCCCCTCACGCTCCCCGTAACACTCACCCTCCCCCTCACACTCACCCCCACCCCCACCCCCACTCTCACCCTCACACTAACCCTCACCCTCAACCACACGCACACCACCACCCTCACACTCATCCTCACCCCCATGCTCACCCCCACCCCTACCCCCACCCCCACCCTCACGCACACCCTCACCCTCATGCTAACCCCCACCCTCACCCTCAAACTCACCCTCACCCTCACCCCCACCTCGAACGCCAGCCTCCCCCCCACCCCCACCCTTGTCCTCACCCTCACCCTCACGCCCACCCTAACACTCACACTCACATTCACCCCCACCCTCACTCACTCTCACACTCACCCTCCCCCTCACTCTCACACTCACCCTCACCCCCCCCCTACCCTCACACTCACCCCACTAGGGCCCAAAATGTTACTGGTGTGTGGTTTATGTATGCATGTACTTTTACTTTTGGGCGGGGCTCTGTGCTATTGAGGCCTTGCACGTAGATAGTGTGTCCTGTGGGGGTGTGGGGGACGTGAGGGGGAATAATGGACACCTGTGCCCCCGTGTCCAGCAAAAAGGGGGTGACGAGGCCCTTGTCAAAAACTAGCGGATAATAGGGGCGTGAGTCCCCTGGCCGGGTGCTGGCCGCCGCCAAGCACCCGGCCGTTATCCGTTTTTTGGCTGGGAAGGTTCTAGTCGTTCTTCCCATCCCAGAGCTATGGCCAAGGCTCTTTGCTGCTCACTGCTGAGCTTACGCACAACCTCCTTAGTGAGGCCTTTATACAACAAGAATCCAAAAAATTTCCGTTCTACGAATGAATGCTCCGGGTGCCGGGATCTGGGCTGTGGGCTGGTGTGTGGTGGGTGGGAACTAATGGGTAGGGCTTGGGCTGAAGGCCACTTTACCCTTTCGAGGGCCTCATAGAGCTGCCCGATGGGACGTCCAGCATACCCCCTTAGCCACAGAACTGCCCCGGTGTCAGGGGTGGTACTGTTATCCATGGCTAAGTCAATGGCAGCTTTGTTTATGGGTATTTCAGTGGGGTCAACAACATGCCGGAAGGCATTAATCTGGTTAATCTGAGCCTGAGTTAGTCCGAGAGGGTGTTGGGCAGGGGACCATAGCATGATGGACCCCCCTGCGATGGCACTGTCACGGAGTATAGGGGAGTCCGGCCCTGCACCCCTCTTCCCCGGATTCACTGGGAGTCTCAGGCAGCCAGTAGAACTAAAGGGAGAGGCAGAGCAACCAGGTGGCTGCAGACGGGGGAGTGAGTATCTGTTGAGGGGACAGTTTGGCACTTTGACCGTGTGCTACAGTGTTTGATTTCCTGTTTGAAAAGTGTGATTTGGGAGTGCTTCATTGCAGACTCTTCTAAAAAGACTGTCAGTCAGCTGCGCACCAGCGGAGCAGCGCATAGCAGAGAAGCAAACAGGTGGAGTTAGCCTGGGAGTTCGCCTGGAGAGAACCTACTGAGGCATCCCCCTTGCAGGTTTCCCTGAGTAGCTTCTGCCACAAGTGAGGAAACTCTTCGAAGGAAGGAACTATGGATGCTGAGCGATCCGCTGTCGTGACCTGCACAGGATGTGCCATGTTTGTCTTTCTTCCACAGGATAGAAGCGACTTTGTCTGTACAAAGTGCAAGCTGATCTCCATATTGGAGGAGAAGATTCAAGGTCTGGAGAAACGAGTATCAACGCTGCATTCCATAAAAGAAAATGAGGAGTTCCTGGATACACGTCAGGATAGGCTTCAGCGGGCGCAGTGTTGTGAGGATTCAGAGCAGGCTGCGCAGCGGGGACAGAAGACCAGCGAGGATAATTGGCGGCATGTGACCTCCAGAAGAGGAAAGAGTATGAGACAAGTCCATGTACAAGAAACGCATATTCAGATGAGCAACCGTTTTCATGTTCTCTCCACAGGCACTAGTGCAGAGAGTGGAGTGAATGATGCATCTGAGGGAACACAGCAGAAGGAGACTCCACTGATTGGAAGGCATGAGATGCACAGTCCCAGTGATGGGGGTTCCACGACCACCACTCCCAAGAGGAGGAGGAGGGTGGTGGTGGTCGGGGACTCTCTCCTCAGGGGGACTGAGTCATCTATCTGCCGCCCTGACCGGGAAAACCGAGAGGTGTGCTGCTTGCCAGGGGCTAGGATTCGTGATGTGACAGAGAGACTGCCGAGACTCATCAAGCCCTCAGATCGCTACCCCTTCCTGCTTCTCCACGTGGGCACCAATGATACTGCCAAGAATGACCTTGAGCGTATTACTGCAGACTACGTGGCTCTGGGAAGAAGGATAAAGGCGTTTGAGGCGCAAGTGGTGTTCTCGTCCATTCTCCCTGTGGCAGGAAAAGGCCGGGGTAGAGACCGTCGAATCGTGGAAGTCAACGAATGGCTACGCAGATGGTGTCGGAGAGAAGGGTTTGGATTCTTTGACCATGGGATGGTGTTCCAAGAAGAAGGAGTGCTAGGCAGAGACGGGCTCCACCTGACGAAGAGAGGGAAGAGCATCTTTGGAAGCAGGCTGGCCAACCTAGTGAGGAGGGCTTTAAACTAGGTTCACCGGGGGAAGGAGACCAAAGCCCCGAGGTAAGTGGGGAAGTGGGATACCGGGAGGAAGCACAAGTAGGTGAGTGCAAGAGGGGAGGGCTCCTGCCCCATACTGGGACAGCAGGACGATCGGTGAGTTATCTTAAATGCCTATACACAAATGCAAGAAGCCTGGGGAACAAGCAGGGAGAACTGGAAGTCCTGGCACAGTCAAGGAATTATGACGTAATTGGAATAACAGAGACTTGGTGGGATAACTCACACGATTGGAGTACTGTCATGGATGGATATAAACTGTTCATGAAGGATAGGCAGGGCAGAAAAGGTGGGGGAGTTGCGTTGTATGTAAGAGAGCAGTATGACTGCTCAGAGCTCCAGTATGAAACTGCAGAAAAACCTGAGAGTCTCTGGATTAAATTGAGAAGTGTGAGCAACAAGGGTAATGTCGTGGTGGGAGTCTGCTACAGACCACCAGACCAGGGGGATGAGGTGGACGAGGCTTTCTTCCAGCAACTAACAGAAGTTACTAGATCACAGGCCCTGGTTCTCATGGGTGACTTTAATCACCCCGACATCTGCTGGGAGAGCAATACAGCGGTCCACAGACAATCCAGGAAGTTTTTGGAAAGTGTAGGGGACAATTTCCTGGTGCAAGTGCTGGAGGAACCAACTAGGGGAAAAGCTCTTCTTGACCTGCTGCTCACAAACAGGGAAGAAATAGTAGAGGAAGCAATAGTGGATGGGAACCTGGGAGGCAGTGACCATGAGATGGTCGAGTTCAGGATCCTGACACAAGGAAGAAAGGAGAACAGTAGAATACAGAGCCTGGACTTCAGAAAAGCAGACTTTGACTCCCTCAGGGAACTGATGGGCAAGGTCCCCTGGGAGAATAACATGAGGGGGAAAGGAGTCGAGGAAAGCTGGCTGTATTTTAAAGAAACCTTATTGAGGTTGCAGGAACAAACCATCCCGATGTGTAGAAAGAAAAGTAAATATGGCAGGCGACCAGCTTGGCTTAACAGTGAAATCCTTGCTCGTCTTAAACACAAAAAAGCAGCTTACAAGAAGTGGAAGATTGGACAAATGACCAGGGAGGCGTATAAAAATATTGTTCAGGCATGCAGGAGTGAAATTAGGAAGGCCAAATCACACTTGGAGTTGCAGCTAGCTGGAGTTGTTAGGAGTAACAAGAAGGGTTTCTTCAGGTATGTTAGCAACAAGAAGAAAGTCAAGGAACGTGTGGGCCCCTTGCTGAATGAGGGAGGGAACCTTGTGACAGAGGATGTGGAGAAAGCTAGTGTACTCAATGCTTTTTTTGCCTCTGTCTTCACAGACAAGGTCAGCTCCCAGATGGCTGCACTCCGCAGCACGGTATGGGGAGGAGGTGACCAGCCCTCTGTGGAGAAAGAAGTAGTTCGGGACTATTTAGAAAAGCTGGACGAACACAAGTCCATGGGGCCGGATGCACTGCATCCGAGGGTGCTAAAGGAGTTGGCCGATGTGATTGCAGAGCCATTGGCCATTATCTTTGACAAATCATGGCAATCGGGGGAGGTCCCGGATGACTGGAAAAAAGCGAATGTAGTGCCCATCTTTAAAAAAGGGAAGAAGGAAGATCCGGGGAACTACAGGCCAGTCAGTCTCACCTCAATCCCTGGAAAAATCATGGAACAGGTCCTCAAGGAATCAATTTTGAACCACTTAAAGGGGGGGAAAGTGATCAGAAACAGTCAGCATAGATTCACCAAGGGCAAGTCATGCCTGACTAACCTAATTGCCTTCTATGATGAGATAACTGGCTCTGTGGATGAGGGGAAAGCAGTGGATGTGCTATTTCTTGACTTTAGCAAAGCTTTTGATACAGTCTCGCACAGCGTTCTTGCCAGCAAGTTAAAGAAGTATGGGCTGGATGAATGGACGGTAAGGTGGATAGAAAACTGGCTGGATGGTCGTGCTCAACGGGTAGTGATCAATGGCTCCATGTCTAGTTGGCAGCCGGTATCAAGTGGAGTGCCCCAAGGGTCAGTGCTGGGGCCGGTTTTGTTCAATATCTTCATCAACGACCTGGAGGATGGTGTGGACTGCACCCTTAGCAAGTTTGCAGATGACACTAAACTGGGAGGAGTGGTTGATACGCTGGAGGGTAGGGATAGGATACAGAAGGACCTAGACAAATTAGAGGATTGGGCCAAAAGAAATCTGATGAGGTTCAACAAGGACAAGTGCAGAGTCCTGCACTTAGGACGGAAGAATCCCATGCACTGCTACAGACTAGGGACCGAATGGCTGGGCAGCAGTTCTGCAGAAAAGGACCTAGGGGTTACAGTGGACGAAAAGCTGAATATGAGTCAACAGTGTGCCCTTGTTGCCAAGAAGGCTAACGGCATTTTGGGCTGTATAAGTAGGGGCATTTCCAGCAGATCGAGGGACGTGATTATTCCCCTCTATTCGGCACTGGTGAGGCCTCATTTGGAGTACTGTGTCCAGTTTTGGGCCCCACACTACAAGAAGGATGTGGATAAATTGGAAAGAGTCCAACGGAGGGCAACAAAAATGATTAGGGGGCTGGAGCACATGACTTATGAGGAGAGGCTGAGGGAACTGAGATTGTTTAGCCTGCAGAAGAGAAGAGTGAGGGGGGATTTGATAGCTGCTTTCAACTACCTAAAAGGGGGTTCCAAAGAGGATGGATCTAGACTGTTCTCAGTGGTAGAAGATGACAGAACAAGGAGTAATGGTCTCAAGTTGCAGAGGGGGAGGTTTAGGTTGGATATTAGGAAAAACTTTTTCACTAGTAGGGTGGTGAAGCACTGGAATGGGTTACCTAGGGAGGTGGTGGAGTCTCCTTCCTTGGAGGTTTTTAAGGTCAGGCTTGACAAAGCCCTGGCTGGGATGATCTAGTTGGGGTTGGTCCTGCTTTGAGCAGGGGGTTGGACTAGATGACCTCCTGAGGTCCCTTCCAACCCTGAGATTCTATGATTCTATGATTCTATGAACAGAAGGTTTATTAGGGATGCCAGGAACACAGTCCAACCAGAGCTTGTCAGTACATCCAGGACCCCGCAGTCGGGTCCTTCCGGGGGGCAGGGAGCTTAGACCCCAGCCTGGGGGCTCCCTGCATTTCGCCCCACAGCTCCAAATGGGGCAGGGAGGCCAGACCCTGTCTGCCCCCCTCCCTTCCTCTTCCCAAGCCAGCTCCAAAACTGAAACCAAAAAGCCAAACCCTCCAGCAGCCTCTCTTCCCTTCCCCCGGGGTCCCTCCTCTAGCCTGTCCATTCTCCCAGCCAAAGGTGTCACCTCCCAACCCCCGTCCTGGCTCATGTTACAGCCTCAGGTAAAGTCTCGCATTTCCAATGCAGCCTGTCCCAATGCAGCCAGCCTCTCAGGTCAGACCCATCTCGCTCTCTGCTCCGTCACATCTCTCCCCCCTTCGAGACTGAACTGAGCGGGGTCACTCTGACCAGTGGCCTGGGGAAGTTCACGGTCCCCTCTCCGGGACCACGCATCCGCTATCAGGTTGGCACTTCCCTTCACATGGACCACGTCCATGTCGTAATCCTGCAGGAGCAGGGGCGAGTGGTCGGTGTACACGGTGAAGTGTCGCCCGAATAGATACGGCTTTAGTTTCTTGAGGGCCCACACCATGGCCAGGCATTCCTTCTCGATGGCCGCATAATTCTGCTCTCGGGGTAGCAGCTTCTTGCTTAAATACACGATGGGGTGTTTTTGCCCTGTTTCATTCTTCTGCATTAACACCGCCCCCCAGTCCCATGTCGGCGACCTGTTTCTTGGTCTGGGGAACAGGCCAATCTCTGATCGCCTCCACCTTGGCCAGCCCTGGGCTGTTGAATGACTGGATCACCTCTAAAGCCAGCCGGTCCTTGGCCTCTCTCTCCAGGTTCTGGGCTCCCTTCCTAGCTACTCTGACTGGGGGACACCTGATGGGAGGATGGGCTCCCATCTCAGGGGAGAGATCCATCAGGGGGTCTTCCCCGTTCTCCTCCCAATTGTCCCCTACCGGCTCCAGGGGTCCCCCCACCCTCCTTTCATACCAAAGCTCGAAAGGGAAGCCCCCTGGTGACTCCTGGGGCACTTCCCTGTGCCATCGGTGGGGCAGGTACCCGTCCCAGTCCCGCGGATGCTGATCCATGCAAGTCCCTAGCATCAGCCTCACGGTCCCCTGAACTTTCTCCACCAGCCCATTGCACCGGGGACGACACGCTGAGGCCCAACTGCGCCGGACCCCACATCTTCCCCACAAGCACCGGAGCAGGGCCGACATGAAGCTGGACCCTTGGTCTGTCAGGACTTCCTTGGGGAACCCCACTTGGCTGAAAATGGTCAGCAGCGCATCCGCCACGGTGTTTGCTTTAATGGAGGATAAGGGCACCGCCTCGGGGTAGCGGGTGGCGAAATCTACCACCACCCGAATGTACTTCTTTCCCGACCGGGTTGTCTTGCTGAGAGGGCCCACCCTATTTATAGCCACCTTCTGGAAAGGTTTCTTTTTGATGGGCAGGGACTTCCAGGGATCTTCTTCCTTTCCCTGGGCCAGGTGTAATAACCGGTGATGATACTTTTGGGGCCTCACCGGCTGCCTCCTGATTCCCCGCAGTTCCACTTCCCCTTGGGAAGCCCATTTCTGGCACAGGAATCCCTTCTCCCACAGGGATCTGTCTTTGCAGTCTTCCCCAAGGGGGTTTGCAGCGCTGTGGCCAGCAAGTTCCCTTAGCTTCTCCAAAGCGGGATCCCTCTGCAGCTTACTGGCCAGGCCTGGGGTTACCGCCCCACTGAGCCCTGTCCCTGGTGGCTCCCTCCCTGCAGTGGAATCACTTCCCGGCAGCACCTCTGGACCAGGCAAGCCTGGTTGGCAGCCGTCCTGCCCTGCCTGTGTGTCCCCCCACTCAGCTGGGGTCTCTGCTCCCCTGGTGCTCAGCGCTGCCCTGGCTGTCCCTGTGGGGCCAGGCAGTGAGCTCGCTGCTTTCCTCTCTGCCTTAGAGACTGCCTGAGCCACCTCTCCATTGTGCAGGGGGGCAGGGAGCATCTCTTTGTCCCACCCCGCCCTAGGGGTCTGGTTACAGGCAGGCAGGTAACCGGGGCCTGGCAGCTCCTCCCCCGTGCCAGCCAGGTCATTTGCATTTTCACTGACCATTTCCCTCTTAGCCAATTGGTTTTCTGAGTTTAAATTCAAATCCTCGGCCGTTACAGGGCCAGGGCCTGGATCCTATCCCAAAGATACACAGTCACCCCCCAACAGCACCTCACCGCTGATATCCTGGAGACCCCCAACCACCAGCCAGCCCGACCCCTCCTGGGTCTGCACAGGGATCTGGGCCATAGGCAGGGCGAATGGGTCCGTCCCTGGGACCCTCACCCAGGTCACACAGCCCCTCAGCATCTGGTGGGGGTGCCCAACCCGGGGCCTGACCCCAATTCTCTCTGTCCTGGGGTCTTGCCACCCCACGAATGTCTCTCCATTGACCATCACCTTCCGCTCCCACTGGGGGTTCATAGGGTTTGAGTCCAGGGCCAGGAGTGGATTTCCGTCCACCATCCCACCCATCTGGCTGGTGGAGTTTATGGCCTTGGGACCCAGCAAGGGAGTTAGATCCCGGGGCTTTTCCGCAGGGTCTTCCTGGTTCCAATCACCAGCCTGCTCCAAGGCAGTGAGGTGGGCCTCCACATCCCCACCCTCCTTAACCAGGGGCAGCAATTTAGGATCGAGGTTCCCTGCAGAGCTGGCACCCCGGGATCTGTCCCCACTTACCTCTGGCCAGTCCCCTATGCCTCTCCGTTCCACCACCGCAAGTTCACGCTGCTGCTGCTGCTTCTTTTGTAGGTCCTTCTCGGGCTCTTGCTGTCTCTCACCGTCCTCTTGCTCTCTTGGACTCCGCTCCAGTTCCATCCGTCTCCGATCCCCTGCTGGGGAACCCGATCGTGAAGACCCCCGTCTGGTTGGGGACCAGACTCTTGGGGATGCCAGGCTATCACTCCAGCTGCTCCCAGATTCTGCTGTAGCCCCATTGGGGTCAGGAATTTGCTCACTGGAATGGTCATCCTCCTCCAGCCGCGTGATTAACTGGGCTTTAGTGAGCTTTCCAATGTGTATCCCTTTCTTTTTGCACAGGGTTACAATGCTCTTTTTAAGGAGAAGGCGATACGCCATCACGTTACTGCTCCCAAGTTGCTGTGGATCCGCAGGCCTGTGTGCTCTTAGCTCCCCACGGTTTCCAGGAAGAACCCCAAGTGTGCCAGCCCTTCTCCAGGTCACCGCCTCTTTGCTAGGGTTGAGCTGCAGCTCCTCCGCCCCTGGGTCCACTCACGGCACCCCCAGGGGAACCCTGTCACCGCAAAAATCCTTCTCTCTCCCAGGGCCAAGCCACAGGCTCCTCCGCCCCTGGGACTGCTCACTGCAGCCCCCAGGGGGACCCAGTCATTGCACAGTCCTTCTCGCTGGTCACACACTCCCAGGGGTTAAGCGTAGCTCCTCCGCTCCCTGAAACCGCTCCTCCGTGAGCCTTCAGCACGCCTGGTCCTCGTTAGCCCCCCTTCGTTCTACTGCTCCCCAGTCGCTTACTGCAGGAAGCGCCGTTCACGGGGTGCAGAACATCCCACCGCTGCCACCAGTTGTCACGGAGTATAGGGGAGTCCGGCCCTGCACCCCTCTTCCCCGGATTCACTGGGAGTCTCAGGCAGCCAGTAGAACTAAAGGGAGAGGCAGAGCAACCAGGTGGCTGCAGACGGGGGAGTGAGTATCTGTTGAGGGGACAGTTTGGCACTTTGACCGTGTGCTACAGTGTTTGATTTCCTGTTTGAAAAGTGTGATTTGGGAGTGCTTCATTGCAGACTCTTCTAAAAAGACTGTCAGTCAGCTGCGCACCAGCGGAGCAGCGCATAGCAGAGAAGCAAACAGGTGGAGTTAGCCTGGGAGTTCGCCTGGAGAGAACCTACTGAGGCATCCCCCTTGCAGGTTTCCCTGAGTAGCTTCTGCCACAAGTGAGGAAACTCTTCGAAGGAAGGAACTATGGATGCTGAGCGATCCGCTGTCGTGACCTGCACAGGATGTGCCATGTTTGTCTTTCTTCCACAGGATAGAAGCGACTTTGTCTGTACAAAGTGCAAGCTGATCTCCATATTGGAGGAGAAGATTCAAGGTCTGGAGAAACGAGTATCAACGCTGCATTCCATAAAAGAAAATGAGGAGTTCCTGGATACACGTCAGGATAGGCTTCAGCGGGCGCAGTGTTGTGAGGATTCAGAGCAGGCTGCGCAGCGGGGACAGAAGACCAGCGAGGATAATTGGCGGCATGTGACCTCCAGAAGAGGAAAGAGTATGAGACAAGTCCATGTACAAGAAACGCATATTCAGATGAGCAACCGTTTTCATGTTCTCTCCACAGGCACTAGTGCAGAGAGTGGAGTGAATGATGCATCTGAGGGAACACAGCAGAAGGAGACTCCACTGATTGGAAGGCATGAGATGCACAGTCCCAGTGATGGGGGTTCCACGACCACCACTCCCAAGAGGAGGAGGAGGGTGGTGGTGGTCGGGGACTCTCTCCTCAGGGGGACTGAGTCATCTATCTGCCGCCCTGACCGGGAAAACCGAGAGGTGTGCTGCTTGCCAGGGGCTAGGATTCGTGATGTGACAGAGAGACTGCCGAGACTCATCAAGCCCTCAGATCGCTACCCCTTCCTGCTTCTCCACGTGGGCACCAATGATACTGCCAAGAATGACCTTGAGCGTATTACTGCAGACTACGTGGCTCTGGGAAGAAGGATAAAGGCGTTTGAGGCGCAAGTGGTGTTCTCGTCCATTCTCCCTGTGGCAGGAAAAGGCCGGGGTAGAGACCGTCGAATCGTGGAAGTCAACGAATGGCTACGCAGATGGTGTCGGAGAGAAGGGTTTGGATTCTTTGACCATGGGATGGTGTTCCAAGAAGAAGGAGTGCTAGGCAGAGACGGGCTCCACCTGACGAAGAGAGGGAAGAGCATCTTTGGAAGCAGGCTGGCCAACCTAGTGAGGAGGGCTTTAAACTAGGTTCACCGGGGGAAGGAGACCAAAGCCCCGAGGTAAGTGGGGAAGTGGGATACCGGGAGGAAGCACAAGTAGGTGAGTGCAAGAGGGGAGGGCTCCTGCCCCATACTGGGACAGCAGGACGATCGGTGAGTTATCTTAAATGCCTATACACAAATGCAAGAAGCCTGGGGAACAAGCAGGGAGAACTGGAAGTCCTGGCACAGTCAAGGAATTATGACGTAATTGGAATAACAGAGACTTGGTGGGATAACTCACACGATTGGAGTACTGTCATGGATGGATATAAACTGTTCATGAAGGATAGGCAGGGCAGAAAAGGTGGGGGAGTTGCGTTGTATGTAAGAGAGCAGTATGACTGCTCAGAGCTCCAGTATGAAACTGCAGAAAAACCTGAGAGTCTCTGGATTAAATTGAGAAGTGTGAGCAACAAGGGTAATGTCGTGGTGGGAGTCTGCTACAGACCACCAGACCAGGGGGATGAGGTGGACGAGGCTTTCTTCCAGCAACTAACAGAAGTTACTAGATCACAGGCCCTGGTTCTCATGGGTGACTTTAATCACCCCGACATCTGCTGGGAGAGCAATACAGCGGTCCACAGACAATCCAGGAAGTTTTTGGAAAGTGTAGGGGACAATTTCCTGGTGCAAGTGCTGGAGGAACCAACTAGGGGAAAAGCTCTTCTTGACCTGCTGCTCACAAACAGGGAAGAAATAGTAGAGGAAGCAATAGTGGATGGGAACCTGGGAGGCAGTGACCATGAGATGGTCGAGTTCAGGATCCTGACACAAGGAAGAAAGGAGAACAGTAGAATACAGAGCCTGGACTTCAGAAAAGCAGACTTTGACTCCCTCAGGGAACTGATGGGCAAGGTCCCCTGGGAGAATAACATGAGGGGGAAAGGAGTCGAGGAAAGCTGGCTGTATTTTAAAGAAACCTTATTGAGGTTGCAGGAACAAACCATCCCGATGTGTAGAAAGAAAAGTAAATATGGCAGGCGACCAGCTTGGCTTAACAGTGAAATCCTTGCTCGTCTTAAACACAAAAAAGCAGCTTACAAGAAGTGGAAGATTGGACAAATGACCAGGGAGGCGTATAAAAATATTGTTCAGGCATGCAGGAGTGAAATTAGGAAGGCCAAATCACACTTGGAGTTGCAGCTAGCTGGAGTTGTTAGGAGTAACAAGAAGGGTTTCTTCAGGTATGTTAGCAACAAGAAGAAAGTCAAGGAACGTGTGGGCCCCTTGCTGAATGAGGGAGGGAACCTTGTGACAGAGGATGTGGAGAAAGCTAGTGTACTCAATGCTTTTTTTGCCTCTGTCTTCACAGACAAGGTCAGCTCCCAGATGGCTGCACTCCGCAGCACGGTATGGGGAGGAGGTGACCAGCCCTCTGTGGAGAAAGAAGTAGTTCGGGACTATTTAGAAAAGCTGGACGAACACAAGTCCATGGGGCCGGATGCACTGCATCCGAGGGTGCTAAAGGAGTTGGCCGATGTGATTGCAGAGCCATTGGCCATTATCTTTGACAAATCATGGCAATCGGGGGAGGTCCCGGATGACTGGAAAAAAGCGAATGTAGTGCCCATCTTTAAAAAAGGGAAGAAGGAAGATCCGGGGAACTACAGGCCAGTCAGTCTCACCTCAATCCCTGGAAAAATCATGGAACAGGTCCTCAAGGAATCAATTTTGAACCACTTAAAGGGGGGGAAAGTGATCAGAAACAGTCAGCATAGATTCACCAAGGGCAAGTCATGCCTGACTAACCTAATTGCCTTCTATGATGAGATAACTGGCTCTGTGGATGAGGGGAAAGCAGTGGATGTGCTATTTCTTGACTTTAGCAAAGCTTTTGATACAGTCTCGCACAGCGTTCTTGCCAGCAAGTTAAAGAAGTATGGGCTGGATGAATGGACGGTAAGGTGGATAGAAAACTGGCTGGATGGTCGTGCTCAACGGGTAGTGATCAATGGCTCCATGTCTAGTTGGCAGCCGGTATCAAGTGGAGTGCCCCAAGGGTCAGTGCTGGGGCCGGTTTTGTTCAATATCTTCATCAACGACCTGGAGGATGGTGTGGACTGCACCCTTAGCAAGTTTGCAGATGACACTAAACTGGGAGGAGTGGTTGATACGCTGGAGGGTAGGGATAGGATACAGAAGGACCTAGACAAATTAGAGGATTGGGCCAAAAGAAATCTGATGAGGTTCAACAAGGACAAGTGCAGAGTCCTGCACTTAGGACGGAAGAATCCCATGCACTGCTACAGACTAGGGACCGAATGGCTGGGCAGCAGTTCTGCAGAAAAGGACCTAGGGGTTACAGTGGACGAAAAGCTGAATATGAGTCAACAGTGTGCCCTTGTTGCCAAGAAGGCTAACGGCATTTTGGGCTGTATAAGTAGGGGCATTTCCAGCAGATCGAGGGACGTGATTATTCCCCTCTATTCGGCACTGGTGAGGCCTCATTTGGAGTACTGTGTCCAGTTTTGGGCCCCACACTACAAGAAGGATGTGGATAAATTGGAAAGAGTCCAACGGAGGGCAACAAAAATGATTAGGGGGCTGGAGCACATGACTTATGAGGAGAGGCTGAGGGAACTGAGATTGTTTAGCCTGCAGAAGAGAAGAGTGAGGGGGGATTTGATAGCTGCTTTCAACTACCTAAAAGGGGGTTCCAAAGAGGATGGATCTAGACTGTTCTCAGTGGTAGAAGATGACAGAACAAGGAGTAATGGTCTCAAGTTGCAGAGGGGGAGGTTTAGGTTGGATATTAGGAAAAACTTTTTCACTAGTAGGGTGGTGAAGCACTGGAATGGGTTACCTAGGGAGGTGGTGGAGTCTCCTTCCTTGGAGGTTTTTAAGGTCAGGCTTGACAAAGCCCTGGCTGGGATGATCTAGTTGGGGTTGGTCCTGCTTTGAGCAGGGGGTTGGACTAGATGACCTCCTGAGGTCCCTTCCAACCCTGAGATTCTATGATTCTATGATTCTATGAACAGAAGGTTTATTAGGGATGCCAGGAACACAGTCCAACCAGAGCTTGTCAGTACATCCAGGACCCCGCAGTCGGGTCCTTCCGGGGGGCAGGGAGCTTAGACCCCAGCCTGGGGGCTCCCTGCATTTCGCCCCACAGCTCCAAATGGGGCAGGGAGGCCAGACCCTGTCTGCCCCCCTCCCTTCCTCTTCCCAAGCCAGCTCCAAAACTGAAACCAAAAAGCCAAACCCTCCAGCAGCCTCTCTTCCCTTCCCCCGGGGTCCCTCCTCTAGCCTGTCCATTCTCCCAGCCAAAGGTGTCACCTCCCAACCCCCGTCCTGGCTCATGTTACAGCCTCAGGTAAAGTCTCGCATTTCCAATGCAGCCTGTCCCAATGCAGCCAGCCTCTCAGGTCAGACCCATCTCGCTCTCTGCTCCGTCACATCTCTCCCCCCTTCGAGACTGAACTGAGCGGGGTCACTCTGACCAGTGGCCTGGGGAAGTTCACGGTCCCCTCTCCGGGACCACGCATCCGCTATCAGGTTGGCACTTCCCTTCACATGGACCACGTCCATGTCGTAATCCTGCAGGAGCAGGGGCGAGTGGTCGGTGTACACGGTGAAGTGTCGCCCGAATAGATACGGCTTTAGTTTCTTGAGGGCCCACACCATGGCCAGGCATTCCTTCTCGATGGCCGCATAATTCTGCTCTCGGGGTAGCAGCTTCTTGCTTAAATACACGATGGGGTGTTTTTGCCCTGTTTCATTCTTCTGCATTAACACCGCCCCCCAGTCCCATGTCGGCGACCTGTTTCTTGGTCTGGGGAACAGGCCAATCTCTGATCGCCTCCACCTTGGCCAGCCCTGGGCTGTTGAATGACTGGATCACCTCTAAAGCCAGCCGGTCCTTGGCCTCTCTCTCCAGGTTCTGGGCTCCCTTCCTAGCTACTCTGACTGGGGGACACCTGATGGGAGGATGGGCTCCCATCTCAGGGGAGAGATCCATCAGGGGGTCTTCCCCGTTCTCCTCCCAATTGTCCCCTACCGGCTCCAGGGGTCCCCCCACCCTCCTTTCATACCAAAGCTCGAAAGGGAAGCCCCCTGGTGACTCCTGGGGCACTTCCCTGTGCCATCGGTGGGGCAGGTACCCGTCCCAGTCCCGCGGATGCTGATCCATGCAAGTCCCTAGCATCAGCCTCACGGTCCCCTGAACTTTCTCCACCAGCCCATTGCACCGGGGACGACACGCTGAGGCCCAACTGCGCCGGACCCCACATCTTCCCCACAAGCACCGGAGCAGGGCCGACATGAAGCTGGACCCTTGGTCTGTCAGGACTTCCTTGGGGAACCCCACTTGGCTGAAAATGGTCAGCAGCGCATCCGCCACGGTGTTTGCTTTAATGGAGGATAAGGGCACCGCCTCGGGGTAGCGGGTGGCGAAATCTACCACCACCCGAATGTACTTCTTTCCCGACCGGGTTGTCTTGCTGAGAGGGCCCACCCTATTTATAGCCACCTTCTGGAAAGGTTTCTTTTTGATGGGCAGGGACTTCCAGGGATCTTCTTCCTTTCCCTGGGCCAGGTGTAATAACCGGTGATGATACTTTTGGGGCCTCACCGGCTGCCTCCTGATTCCCCGCAGTTCCACTTCCCCTTGGGAAGCCCATTTCTGGCACAGGAATCCCTTCTCCCACAGGGATCTGTCTTTGCAGTCTTCCCCAAGGGGGTTTGCAGCGCTGTGGCCAGCAAGTTCCCTTAGCTTCTCCAAAGCGGGATCCCTCTGCAGCTTACTGGCCAGGCCTGGGGTTACCGCCCCACTGAGCCCTGTCCCTGGTGGCTCCCTCCCTGCAGTGGAATCACTTCCCGGCAGCACCTCTGGACCAGGCAAGCCTGGTTGGCAGCCGTCCTGCCCTGCCTGTGTGTCCCCCCACTCAGCTGGGGTCTCTGCTCCCCTGGTGCTCAGCGCTGCCCTGGCTGTCCCTGTGGGGCCAGGCAGTGAGCTCGCTGCTTTCCTCTCTGCCTTAGAGACTGCCTGAGCCACCTCTCCATTGTGCAGGGGGGCAGGGAGCATCTCTTTGTCCCACCCCGCCCTAGGGGTCTGGTTACAGGCAGGCAGGTAACCGGGGCCTGGCAGCTCCTCCCCCGTGCCAGCCAGGTCATTTGCATTTTCACTGACCATTTCCCTCTTAGCCAATTGGTTTTCTGAGTTTAAATTCAAATCCTCGGCCGTTACAGGGCCAGGGCCTGGATCCTATCCCAAAGATACACAGTCACCCCCCAACAGCACCTCACCGCTGATATCCTGGAGACCCCCAACCACCAGCCAGCCCGACCCCTCCTGGGTCTGCACAGGGATCTGGGCCATAGGCAGGGCGAATGGGTCCGTCCCTGGGACCCTCACCCAGGTCACACAGCCCCTCAGCATCTGGTGGGGGTGCCCAACCCGGGGCCTGACCCCAATTCTCTCTGTCCTGGGGTCTTGCCACCCCACGAATGTCTCTCCATTGACCATCACCTTCCGCTCCCACTGGGGGTTCATAGGGTTTGAGTCCAGGGCCAGGAGTGGATTTCCGTCCACCATCCCACCCATCTGGCTGGTGGAGTTTATGGCCTTGGGACCCAGCAAGGGAGTTAGATCCCGGGGCTTTTCCGCAGGGTCTTCCTGGTTCCAATCACCAGCCTGCTCCAAGGCAGTGAGGTGGGCCTCCACATCCCCACCCTCCTTAACCAGGGGCAGCAATTTAGGATCGAGGTTCCCTGCAGAGCTGGCACCCCGGGATCTGTCCCCACTTACCTCTGGCCAGTCCCCTATGCCTCTCCGTTCCACCACCGCAAGTTCACGCTGCTGCTGCTGCTTCTTTTGTAGGTCCTTCTCGGGCTCTTGCTGTCTCTCACCGTCCTCTTGCTCTCTTGGACTCCGCTCCAGTTCCATCCGTCTCCGATCCCCTGCTGGGGAACCCGATCGTGAAGACCCCCGTCTGGTTGGGGACCAGACTCTTGGGGATGCCAGGCTATCACTCCAGCTGCTCCCAGATTCTGCTGTAGCCCCATTGGGGTCAGGAATTTGCTCACTGGAATGGTCATCCTCCTCCAGCCGCGTGATTAACTGGGCTTTAGTGAGCTTTCCAATGTGTATCCCTTTCTTTTTGCACAGGGTTACAATGCTCTTTTTAAGGAGAAGGCGATACGCCATCACGTTACTGCTCCCAAGTTGCTGTGGATCCGCAGGCCTGTGTGCTCTTAGCTCCCCACGGTTTCCAGGAAGAACCCCAAGTGTGCCAGCCCTTCTCCAGGTCACCGCCTCTTTGCTAGGGTTGAGCTGCAGCTCCTCCGCCCCTGGGTCCACTCACGGCACCCCCAGGGGAACCCTGTCACCGCAAAAATCCTTCTCTCTCCCAGGGCCAAGCCACAGGCTCCTCCGCCCCTGGGACTGCTCACTGCAGCCCCCAGGGGGACCCAGTCATTGCACAGTCCTTCTCGCTGGTCACACACTCCCAGGGGTTAAGCGTAGCTCCTCCGCTCCCTGAAACCGCTCCTCCGTGAGCCTTCAGCACGCCTGGTCCTCGTTAGCCCCCCTTCGTTCTACTGCTCCCCAGTCGCTTACTGCAGGAAGCGCCGTTCACGGGGTGCAGAACATCCCACCGCTGCCACCAGTTGTCACGGAGTATAGGGGAGTCCGGCCCTGCACCCCTCTTCCCCGGATTCACTGGGAGTCTCAGGAAGCCAGTAGAACAGAAGGTTTATTAGGGATGCCAGGAACACAGTCCAACCAGAGCTTGTCAGTACATCCAGGACCCCGCAGTCGGGTCCTTCCGGGGGGCAGGGAGCTTAGACCCCAGCCTGGGGGCTCCCTGCATTTCGCCCCACAGCTCCAAATGGGGCAGGGAGGCCAGACCCTGTCTGCCCCCCTCCCTTCCTCTTCCCAAGCCAGCTCCAAAACTGAAACCAAAAAGCCAAACCCTCCAGCAGCCTCTCTTCCCCTCCCCCGGGGTCCCTCCTCTAGCCTGTCCATTCTCCCAGCCAAAGGTGTCACCTCCCAACCCCCGTCCTGGCTCATGTTACAGCCTCAGGTAAAGTCTCGCATTTCCAATGCAGCCTGTCCCAATGCAGCCAGCCTCTCAGGTCAGACCCATCTCGCTCTCTGCTCCGTCACAGGCACATCTTAGGGAAGAGAGGTCCTTAACACTTCCTTTGGGGACTTGGATCCCTTGAAGGGAGTGCTGTAAATGGAGGAAGGCCAGCGCTGGGGCAGTTAGGGGCCATGCGGTGTTAGATATTACCATGCTTCCTGTGAGACCCCGGGACCAGCTACTGGTCCTGGCTAAAACTATATGCCCTCTTCCCTCTCTACTAGCTCCTGTCCATGTTCCAGGGCCAAACGGCCCAGCCACAGTAATGGAGGCTCATTGGCTCCCCTAGTGGTGTCTGAGATGAACTCCTTCATCCCAGCTTTGGAGCGGAGCTGGAATTCTGTGACCTGTGTGGCGTTGCCCTGACCATCAACCTTTATGCGGCTGATGGATATAGGCAGGGCTTCACTGGAGGTCACAGTGGGTGGGGGTGTATGGGCTTGGACATTTGGTGGGGCTCAGGGTAGGGCGGGGTATAGCAGGGTTTTTTCAAGGGGAAGTGGGGCCTCTGGGTGAACATATGGGGGTGGGTGTTCGGGGGTGTTATTGGGCCTGGGCTGGCTAGCGGTAGGTGGTGGTGGCCCTTTCTGGCTAGGCTGGCTAACGGCCTCCTTGGCCGAGGCCGTTAGGGCCCCATAAAAAATGGTTAACTTATCAAGGGCCTGAGCCAGCATTTCATAGGCGACTGTGGCCACCTTTTGGGGTTTGTATACTTCAGGCCACAGTTTCTTGGGCTTCCGAACCCCTTCCAGCTTTTGTACCAGGTCCGTTAGTATTTGGTGGGCGGGGGACCCCTGCAAAACTCGCGGTTCAGGGGTGAGTCTAGATGGGGTCCCCCCGCAGGCTTTCGTGACCCTCTCCACCTCCCTCCAGAGGCAGGTAGGATCTGAATCTGCGGCCGGCTCTCCTGCCTTAGTGCAGGTTAGCCAGAGGCTGGAATCAGCAGGGCTGGCCCTGAATGTGGGGTGACAAGTTAAAAGGCACCCCACATCAGTGAGCCCCAGGTGGGTAGTGTACACCCTGGAGCTCTGGCCTTTGCCAATCGTGCAGACCCACTCTAGGGCCTCAGGCTGCTGTTTACTTTGCAGCCAGTGGTACTGCAGGTGGTTAGTTTGATCCTCATCTGTCCCAGAGGTCTTGGCCTCTTTCCAGGGACAGGGGAGGCAGCAATTGTTACCCCAAGATCCTGTTCGTGACGCCATGTCCCTGCCAGCAGGTAGGGGTGTGACGGTGTTCCCCATAAAACTTTATGGGGAGATGCTTATAGATGTATATATGTAACTAAAATATGTTTTATGCTACATGTGGGGAACACCGTCACAAGGGGATCTTGGGGGACAATTACTGCATGGGCGGGGTGCAAAATAAACTTTATTAAGATAATATAAAAACAGGGAAAATTCAATAGTGACGGGTATGGGGTTTGTTAAGGTAGACAATTGGGGAGGGGTTTCTTTTAGTAAACAGGATAGGGGGTTTCAATAGTGGGGTACAATACAGTGGGGTACAATACAGTTGGTAACCAATTAACACTGAAGTATAAATGTAACAGGTAGCTAGCAATTTCTATGTAAAGGGTGTGTCACAGCAGCATATAACCAACTAACAGTTATGGGTAAAATGTGTTAAATAACCAACAACTGTAGGTAAAAATGGGTCACATTGGTGTAAATGTAAAATGTGAGGTGTGTTAGAGAGAAAAAGGAAAGTAACCAATGGGGTTTTTATGCTAGACTTTAGTAATGCAATTGAGGCTTGGAAAGGCAGTGGTAGAGAAATGAGGTTGGGGTGGGGGGGAAGACACGTGGTGGAGCAGAGACCAAAGGCAGAGGCGCTGTGGAGGGAGATTTGAACTGAGGGAAACACAGAGAACAGACAGGCTGCAAGTTTAAACAGCAGAGAGACTGCAATGAGACTGGGGAGCTCGGGGGGGAGACACGGGCGAGCTTGGGAGGTATGGGTAGCGGGAAGACAGACTTAACCACAATTATACAGAACACAGTAAAATCTTATCTATGATTTAACTTAACCAAGACTACACAAGTTAGCAAGTAACAGAACACAATACAAACAATTCTTTAAACCTACTTAACCACAGCTATGCAAAATGAAATTACAATTTATCTAGACTAAAGACTAAAGCTAATACAGACCAAGAAGTTAGCTTGCGTCTGCCTGCTGGGGAAAGAAAGCCAGCAGTTAAAACAAGGGGAAGTGTGCAAGAGGTTTTTTCTTACCCAAGACAGCAACAAGCAGAAAAAACTCGATTCGCTTACAATAATCAGGAGAACTCCAGGCACAAATGTGTCGTTCGTGGGAGGGGAGTTTAAAACGGGGGTACGCTCAAAAAACAAACGAGAGCGGGGAGAGGGCCTCCCAAGACCCCTAGCTGATCAGACCAGGTGGCAAGGCAAGGAACTTCTCCAGGGGTCTGATCAGAAAATGTCTGGTTTTAAAGGCAAACTTAGGCAGTTTCCCACCAGTACTTTTAATTGGCTTCTTTGGATACAAGGGAGGAGGGAGAGAGCAGGGAAAGACAGCTAAGCATAGGCATGCCTGGGCAAGTTCTGAGCCACAGGTATGACTCATATGCTCAGCTATGTGGTCACATTAGGTCTTGCATACCTGGGCAGAGCACCCCTACACCGAGCCCGGGTCTGAACAAAGAAGCTAGACAAAGGAGCAAGAAGCCTCCTCCCTAGGCAGAGCAATGGCTCCAGTTAGTCTGTACAAGCCATTTTCATGAGCAGGGCCAGGCTGACTTTGGTCAGTTCCATGGCCCGGGGGGGCGGCCACTATTGAAAAAGAATCCAGCAGGGGGACAGCTGTAACAGAAACACCCCAACCCTAAGCCCAACCCCCACACTCACCCTCAACCTAACCCCCACCCCCACCCTCATCCTCACCCCCACACTGACCCTCACCCCAATGCTCAACCTCACCCCCATGCCCACCCCCACCCTCAACCTCACCCCCACCCCACCCACACCCACACCCTCCCCCTCATCCGTACCCCCAACCTCACCCCCCACCCCCACACTCACACTCACCATCACACTCCCCCTCACCCCCACCCACCCCCTCCCCCTCGCCCACACCCACCCTCACACTCACCATGACACTCCCCCTGCCCCTCACCTCCTCCCTCCCCCTCACACTCACACACTAAACCCCACCCTCAACCTCAGCCCCAACACTCTACCCCACCCCACCCTCACCCTCACCCCCAATCCTACCCCCACCCTCACCCCTACCCCCACCCCCACCCTCACTCACAAACCCACCCTCCCCCACACCCACACCCTCACCCTCACCTCACACACACACTCATGCCCACCCTGACCCTCTACCCCACCCCCACCCTCTCACTCACTCTCACCCTCACCCCCACCCTCCCCCTCACTCTCCCCGCACCCTCACCCCAACACCCAACCACACAATCACCCCCTCCCCAATACTCACCTTCACCCCCACCCCCATCCTCACCCTCACACACCCCCCCACCCTCACACTCACACTCACCCTCACCCCCCACCCTCCCCCTCACTCTCCCCGCACCCTCACCCCAACACCCAACCACACAATCACCCCCTCCCCAATACTCACCCTCACCCCCACACCCACCCTAACCCTCATCCCCACCCCCACTCCCAACCCCACCCTCACCCTCACCTCCAACCACACACTCACACTCAGCCCCACCCTCCCCCTCACCACCACCCTCACCCCCACCCTCACTCTCACCCTGACCCCCACCCTCACCCCCACCCCCATCCTTACAGTCAAACTCACCCCACCTCCCCACACCCTCACACTCGCCCCCAACACCACCCTCACCCTCTCCCCCAGCGCCACCCCCACCCTCAACCCCACCCTCACTGCCACCCCCAAGCTCATCCCCACCCTCACCCTCAACCTCACTCCCACCCCCACCCTCACACTCACCCTCACCCCCACCCCCACGCTCACCCCCACCCTCACCCTCATCCCCACTACCACCCTCACCCACGCCCGAAGACTCACCACCACCCCCATCCTCACACTAACCCTCACCTTCACCCTCACCCCCACCCTCATCCCCACCCTCACCCTCAACCTCACCCCACCCCTACCCTCACATTCACCCTCACCCCCACCCCCACCCTCATCCCCACTGCCACCCTCACCCTTCAATCACCCTCACATCCACCCTCACCTCACACTTACCCCAACCCCACCGTCACCCCCACACTCATCCACAGACCCTCCCCCACCCCCTCTCTCACCCACACACCAGCCCCACAGTCACCCTCACCCCCACCCCCACCCTCACACTCACCATCACACTCACCCTCACCCATACCCCCACTCTAGCCCACACCCTGACCCTCACACTCACCCCACACTCACCCCAACACCCAACCACACAATCACCCCCTCCCCAATACTCACCCTCACCCCCACACCCACCCTAACCCTCATCCCCACCCCAACTCCCAACCCCACCCTCACCCTCACCTCCACCCACACACTCACCTTCAGCCCCACCCTCCCCCTCACCACCACCCTCACCCCCACCCTCACTCTCACCCTGACCCCCACCCTCACCCCAACCCCCATCCTTACAGTCAAACTCACGCCACCTCCCCACACCCTCACACTCGCCCCCACCACCACCCTCACCCTCTCCCCCAGCGCCACCCCCACCCTCACAACCACCCTCACTGCCACCCCCAAGCTCATCCCCACCCTCACACTCAACCTCACTCCCACCCCCACCCTCACACTCACCCTCACCCCCACCCCCACGCTCACCCCCACCCTCACCCTCATCCCCACTACCACCCTCACCCACACCCGAAGACTCACCACCACCCCCATCCTCACACTAACCCTCACCTTCACCCTCAGAATCACCCCCACCCCCACCCTCACCAAAACCACACTCCCACGGTCACCCCCACCCACACACTCACCCCCACCCTCATCCCCACCCTCACCCTCAACCTCACCCCACCCCTACCCTCACATTTACCCTCACCCCCACCCCCACCCTCATCCCCACTGCCACCCTCACCCTTCAACTCACCCTCACATCCACCCTCACCTCACACTTACCCCAACCCCACCGTCACCCCACACTCATCCACAGACCCTCCCCCACCCCCACTCTCACCCCCACACCACCCCCACAGTCACCCTCACTCCCACCCCCACCCTCACACTCACCATCACACTCACCCTCACCCATACCCCCACTCTCCCCCACACCCTGACCCTCACACTCACCCCACACTCACCTTCACCCCCACACACACCCTCACACCCACCCACACTCTCACCCCCACACTCTATCTCACCCCCACTCTCCCCCTCACTCTTCCCCCACCCCACCCCCACCCTCACCGTCACTCCCACCCCCACGTGCAGCCCCCTCCCCACACTCAGCCTCACACGCAAGCTCACACACACACTCATGCCCACCCCCACACTCTACCCCATCGCCACCCTCACAGTCACCCTCACCCCCACCCTTCCCCTCACTCTGCACCCACCCCCACCCCCACCTCACCCCAACACCGAACCACACACTCACCCCCACCCCAATACTCACCCCCACCCCCACCCTCACCGTCACCACCACCCTCAACCTCAACCCCCCCACCCCCTCACTCTCCCCCACCCCACCCCCACCCCCATTCTTAACGTAACCCCCTCCCCCAACCTCACACTCACCCTCACCCCCAGCCCCACCGCAGCCCCACCCCCACACTCACCTTCACCCGCACCTTCACACACATACTCATGCCCAGATCGACCCCCTACGCCACCCTCTCACCCTTACCCTCCCCCACACCCGCCCCCTTCCCCCCCCACCCCGCAACACCCAACCACACACTCACCCCCACCCCAATACCTCCATCCTCACCCCCCAATCTCACCCTGACACACACCCTCACACTCACACTCAGATTCCCGGAGAAATTTGGCAGTAGCGGTGAACAGATACAATTAATCGTAGAGATGTAGTCTCACAAACGGATCGCTACCAAAAGCCTACAAGTGCATCATAATGGCTTGTGGATGAGGATTCCTTTAAATTATAGGCACAAGCAGGGACCAGAACTGAAATGCTCATTTTGTGGAATTTTAATGGACCGATGTGACCAAAAAGCGCAGTAGCACATCTAACTGGCGTTTCAAAGACGATTCCAGGAGAAATTTCGAACTTGCGATGAACAGGATAGAATTGATCGTAGTGAGGTATTCTCACGAACGGATTTGTACCAAAATCGCAGTAGTACATTTAAGTAGCTTTTGGAAGAGCATTTCCGGAGACAAATGGCACTAGCAGTGAACAGGATTGAAATGCTTATTGTAAGGAATTTTCACAAACCGATCGCTACCAAATTCATGCATTAAATCTAAGCAGTTTTTTGCTGCGGATTCCAGGAGACATTTGTCACTAGCTGTGAACAGGACTCAAAACTTCATTGTAAGGAATTTTCACTAATCGATCTGTACCAAACACCATGCATTGCATGAACGGATCTGTACCAAAATCGCAGCCTTATATTTAAATAGCTTTTGCAGGAGGATACCAGGCGACATTTGTCACTAGCTGTGAGCAGGACTCAAATCTTAATTGTAAGGAATTTTCACTAATCGATCTCTACCAAAAACCCTGCATTACATCGAAATTACTTTTGGAAGATGATTCCAGGAGAAATTTGTAACTCGTAATGATCAGGATTGAAGTGCTTATAGTGAGGAATTGTCACTAGCCAATCTCTACCCAAAGCCCAGCATTAAAGCTAAATGGCTCAAGCCGAAGAGTTCAAACGAAATTTGGCAATAGCTTTTAACAGAATTGAAATGCTCATTGTTAGGAATTTAAACGAATATATCTGTACGAAGAGCCCAGGAGTGCATCAGAATGACTTTTGAAGACGATTTCAGGAGAAGTTTGGCGGTAGCAGTGAACAGGATTGAAATGTTTATTGTGAAGTATTCTCACCAACGGATCTGTACCCTAACCCTAAGCCCAACCCTCACCCCACACCCTCAGCCCTTAAGCCATGCCGTGCCTCATAATGGCTTTTGGAAGAGAGGTCCAGGAGATATTTGGCAGGAGCAAAGAACATATTGAATTGATCGTAAAGATATAGTCTCACAAACGGATCTGTACCTAAAGCCCACAATGTATCATAAAGGCATGTGGACGAGGATTCCATGAGAAATTTGGCACTAGCAGGGAACAGAACTGCAAAGCTCATTATAAGGAATTTTTACTAATCCATCACTGCCGAAAGCCTAGCAGTTCAGCTTCATCGGTTTTGGAATAGGATTTCCGGAGAAATTTGGCTGCAGTAGTGAACAGAATTGAATTGTTTATTGTGAGAAATTGTCACGGACCGATGTGTCCAAAAAGCGCAATAGCACATTTAACTGGAATTTCAAACACGATTCAGGGGAAATTTCGATTTTGCGATGAACACGTTTAAATGATCGAAGTGAAGTATTCTCACGAACCGATCTGTACCAAAATCGCAACAGTGCATTTAAATAGCTTTTGGAGGAGGATTCCAGGATATAAATGGCAGTACCATTGAACAGGATTGAAATGCTCATGGTAAGGAATTGTCACAAAGAGATTTGCACAAAAACCTCAGCAATGCATCATCATGTCTTACGGAGGCGGTGTCCATGTGAAATTTGAAGTCGTAGTGAACAGGATTGAGATGCTCATTTTGAGGAATTGTCATGAACTGATCTCTATCAAAAGCCCAGCAATGCAACATCATGGCCTATTGAGGAGGTTTCATGAGATATTTGGCACTCGTAGTGAACTAGATTGGAATGCTCATTGTGAGGAATTTTCACTAACCAATGTCTACCAAAATCGCAAGATTAAATCAAAATTGCTTTACGAGGAATGGTCCAGGAGAAATTTAGCACTAACTGTGAACAGAATTATAATGTTCAGTGTAATCTTATCAAAAAATCCAGATGTTCGAAAAGCCCAGCAGGGCTCATAAAAACTTTAGGAAGATGACTCCAGGAGAAATTTGGCAGTAGCAGTACACAGAATTAAATTGTTCATTATGAGGTATTCTCACGAACGGATCCTTTCCAAAAGCCAACAATTGCAGCATAATTGCTTTGAAGGAAGATTCCCAGTCAAAATTGCCTGTGGCAGTGAACAGAATACAAATGCTCATTGTGCGGAATTTTCATGAAACTTTTTGCGCAAAACTCGCAGTAGCTCATCTAACTGGCGCTTCAAAGAGGATTCAAGGAGTAAATTAAAACTTGCAGTTAACAAGATTGATTTGCTGGTAGTAAGGAAGTCTCTTGAATGGAACGCTACCAAAATCGCAGCAGTACATTTAAATATCTTTTGGAAAAGGATCCAGGAGACAGTTGGCACTTGCAGTGAAAAGGATTTATGTGCATAGTGAAGGAATTTTCACAAACCGATCGCTACAAATGGACAAGCTTTAAGATCTAAGTTGTTTTTGGCGGCGGATTCCAGGAGAAATTTGTCACTAGCTTTGAAAAGACTCACATCCTCATTGTAAGTAATTTTCACTAATGGATCTCTACCAAAAACCCTACATTACATCAAAATGAATTTGGAAGAGGATTCCAGGAGAAATTTGCAACTCGGAGTGAACAGGATTGAAATGCTCATTGTGAGGAATTGTCACGAGCCAATCTCTACCCAAAGAGCTGAAGTAAATCCAAATTTCTTGAGGAGGAAGAGTTGAGGAGAATTTTGGCTCAAGCTTTTAACAGATTTGAAAGGCTCATTGTAAGGAATTTTCACGAATGCATCTGTACGACGAGACAGGCAGTGCATCGTAATAACTTTTGGAGGATAATTCCAGGAGAAATGTGGCGTTTTCAGTGAACAGGATTGTATTGGTTAGTGTGCGGAATTCTCACGTACGGATCTGAACCAAATGCCAACCATTGTAGCATAATGGCATTTGGAGGAGGATTCCAAGTGAAAAGTGTCCTTAGCAGTGAACAGAATTCAAATGCTCATTGTAAGGAAATTTCATGAACCAATATGTACAAAAATCGCAGTAGCACATCAAACTAGCGATTCAATGAGGACTCCAGGAGAAATTTAGAACTTGCAGTGAACAGGACTGAATTGATCGTAGCAGTAGATTTAAAAGCCTTTGGAGGAGGATTCTAGGAGATAGTTGGAACTAGTATTGAACAGGATTGAAATGCTCACGGAAAGGAATTTTCACAAACCGAGCTGTACCAAAAGCCTAGCAATGCATCATCATGGCTTACGGAGGAGGTGTCCATGATAAATTTGGAACTCGGAGTGAACAGGATTTAGTGCTCATTGTGACGTTTTGTCATGAACCGATATCTACCAAAAGCACAACAATGCATCATCAGGGCCTATGGAGAAGGTTTCATGAGACATTTGGCACTCTTAGTGAACAGGATTGAAATGCTCATTTTGAGAAATGTTCACTAACCAATGTCTACCAAAATCGCAAGATTAAATCTAAATTTCTTTAGGAGGACTTGTCCAGGAGAAATTTGGCAATAGCTGTGAACAGAATTGAAATTATCAGTGTAATGATTTTCAAAAAAATTAATGTGTACGAAAAGCCCCTCACGGCATCTTAATGACTTCTGGAAGTTATTCCAGGAGACATTTGGCGGTAGCAGTGAACAGGATTGAATTATTCATTGTGTGGTATTCTCACGAACGGATCTGTACGAAAAGTCAGCCATTGCAGCATAATGGCTTCTGGAGGAGGATTCCAAGTGAAAATTGTCCTTAGCTCTTAACAGAATTCTAATGCTCATTCTGAGGAATGTTCATGAACTGATGGGTACAAAAATCGCGGTAGCACATCTAACTGGCATTTCAAAGAGGATTCCAGGTGAAATTTGAAACTTGCAGGGAACAGGATTTAATTGATGGTAGTCAGGTATTCTCACGAACAGATATGTACCAAAATCGCAACAGTATATTTAAAGAGCTTGTCGAGGAGGATTCCAAGTGATAGTTGACACTAGCAGTCAAGAGGATTGAATTGCTCATTGTAAGGAAATTGCACAAACAATCTGTACCAAAACCTCAGTAGTCATGACTTTTGGAAGAGTATTCCAGGGGAAAATTGACACTAGCAGTGAACAGATTGAATTGTTTATTGTGAGGTAGTCCCACCAAAGAGTATGTACCCTAACACTAATCCTCACCAACACCCCCTTACCACACCACTAAAGTCAGGCTTTGCCTCATAATGGCTTTTGGAATAGGAGTCCACGAGAAAATTCGGAGTAGCAGTAAACAGGATTGAATTATTCGTAGAGATGTTTCTCACAAACGGATCTGTACCAAAAGCCCGAAACTGCATCATAATGGCTTGCGGGCGAGGATTCCATGAGAAATTTGGCACTAGCAGGGAACAGAAGTGAATAAGGAATTTTTACTATTCCGTCACTGCCGAAAGCCTAGCAGTTCAGCTTTATGTGTTTAGCATTAGGCTTTCAGGAGAAATTTGGCTGTAGCAGTGAACAGGATTTAATCGTTCATTGTGAGAAATGTGCAGGATGTGTCCAAAAACCGCAGTAGCATATCTAACTTGCATATCAAAGAAGATTACAGGAGAAATTTCAATCATGCGGCGTACAGGATTTAATTGATCGTAGTGAGGTATTCTCATGAACGGATCTGTACCAAAATCGAGGCAGTATATTTAAATAGCTTTTGGAGGAGGATTCCAGGAGACATTTGTCACTAGCTTTGACCAGGACTCAAATCTTCATTTTAAGGAATGTTCACTAATGAATCTCTACCAAAAACCCTGCATTACATCGAAATTACTTTTGGAATAGGATTCCAGGAGAAATTTGAACCTCGTAGCGAACAGGATTGAAATGCTCATTGTGAGGAATGGTCACGAGCCAATCTCTACCCAAAGAGCAGCGGTAAATCTAAATTTCTTGAGGAGGAATAGTTCAGGAGAAATTTGGCACTAACTTTTAACATTATTGAAAGGATCATTGTATGGACTTTTCACGAATGTATCTGTACGAAGAGCGCAGCAGTGTATCATAATGACTTTTGGAAAATGATTCCAGGAGAAATTTGGCGGTAGCAGTGAACAGGATTGAATTTTTCATTGGGAGGTATTCTCACGAACGGATAGGTACCAAAAGTCAACAATTGTAGCATAATTGCTTTTGGAGGAGGATTCCAAGTGAAAATTGTCGTTGGCTGTTAACAAAATTCGAATGCTCATTGTGAGGAATATTCATGAACCGATGTGTACAAAAATCGCATTAGCACACCTAACTGGCGTTTCAAAGAGGCTTCCAAAAGAAATTTGGAACTTGCAGGGAATAGGATTTAACTGATCGTAGTCAGGTATTCTCACGAAAGGATCAGTACAAAAATCGCAGCAGTACATTTAAATAGCTTTTGGAGGAGGATTCCAGCAGACAGTATGCACTAGCAGTCAATAGGACTGAAATGCTCATTGTGAGGTACTCTCACTACCGGCTCTGTAGCCTAAACCTAATCCTAAACTAACGCTGACCATAATTACCATAAACCGAAACCTATACCCTAATCCTAACCTTCACCCTCACACTCACCCTCAACGTCAGACTCACCATCACCCTCACATTCACACTCTCACTCACCCTTACCCCCACTCCCATCCTCACCTGCACCCCCAAGCCTCCCTCCCCCTCACCTCCACCCCCAGCCTCATCACCCGCTCACACCCCACCCACACAGTCCCCCTCCCCCTCAACCTCACCCCCCACCCTCACCGCCAACGCCACCCTCACCGCCAACGCCACCCCCACCCTCATCCCCACGCCCACCCTCACCCTCAGCCTCACCGACACACTCACCCTCCCCTCACTTTCCCTCACACTCACCCCAACACTCACCCTCACACCCAACCCCACCCCCACCCCCCAAGCTCAGCCCCCACCGCCATCCTCACCATCACACTCACCACCATCCCCACCCCCACCATCACCACACCCCCACCCACACCCTCATCCTCACCCCCACACCCACACCCACCCTCAACCTCACCCCCACCCCAACCCTACCCCTCACCCCTACCCCCAACCTCACCCCCGACCCCCACCCTCACACTCACCAACACACTCCCCCTCATCCCACCCACACCCTCCCCCTCGCCCAAACCCCCAACCTCACCCCCACACCCACCCAAACACTCACCATGACACTCCCCCTCCCACTCACCTCCCCCTCACACTCACCATCACCACCACCCTCAACCTCACTACCACCCCCACCCTCACACTCACCCCACCCTCACACTCACCCCCACCCCTTCCCCCACCCCCACACTCACCCTAACCCCCACCCCCACCCTGACCTTCACACTCACCCCCAGCCTTACACTCAAACTCACCCCCACCTTCCCCCCACCCTCACCCTCACCCCCACACGCACCCTCACCCCCCACCGCCACCCCCACCCTCACCCCCACCCTCACCGCCACCCCCACCCGCACACCATCACACTCACCCTCAACTTCACCCTCACCCCCATCCTCACCCTCAGAATCACCCCCACCGTCACCCGAACCCCACCCCCACCGTCACCCCCACCCTCACGCTCACCACCACCCTCATACCCACCCTCACCCTCACCCCCACCCCAACCCTCGGCTACTGACGAGGATGGAGAGCTTCGCTGTGGCGTATATCGATGACATCTGTGTCTTTAGCCAGACCTGGGAGGACCATGTGTCCCAAGTTAAACAAGTGCTGGACCGACTCCGGGAGGCTGGGCTGACCGTAAAAGCGGAGAAGTGCAAGGTGGGGATGGCTGAAGTATCCTACCTGGGACACCGGGTGGGGAGCGGCCGCCTAAAGCCAGAACCAGCCAAGGTGGAGGTGATCCGGGACTGGCCCGCTCCACAAACTAAAAAGCAGGTCCAGGACTCTATTGGGATGGCGGGGTACTATCGAAGATTTGTGCCCCACTTTAGCGCCATAGCCACCCCCATCACTGAGCTATGCAAGAAGGGGAAGCCAGACAAGGTGGTCTGGACCGAGGAGTGCCAGGGGGCTCTCTCTGTGCACTGAAGGAGGCTTTGATCAGGGGCCCGGTTCTGGCAAACCCAGACTTTGACAAGCCCTTTCTGGTGTTCACCGACGCCTCAGACATGGGACTGGGGGCGGTGTTAATGCAGGAGGATAAAATGGAGCAGAGACAACCCATCGTGTATTTAAGCAAGAAGCTGATACCCCGAGAGCAGAATTATGCGGCCATCGAGAAGGAATGCCTGGCCATGGTGTGGGCCCTCAAGAAACTAGAGACGTATCTATTCGGGCGACACTTCACCGTGTTCACCGACTACTCGCCCCTAACCTGGCTGATGAAAGGGGCCAACGCCAAGCTCCTGAGGTGGAGCCTGCTCCTGCAGGATTACGACATGGACGTGGTCCATGTGAAGGGAAGTGGGTGAGTGTTGGGCCGGGGGTGAGGGTGGCAGTGGGGATGAGGGTGAGGGTGGGGGTGGGGCTCAGGGTGGGGGTGGGGGTGAAGGTGAGGGTGGGTGTGAGGGTGGGGGTGAGCGTGAGGGTGGGGGTGACGGTGGGGGTGGGGTTGGGGTGACGGTGGGGGTGATTCTGAGGGTGAAGGTGGGGGTGAGGGTGAAGGTGAGTGTGAGTGTGATGGTGAGTGTGAGGGTGGGGGTGGCGGTGAGGGTGGGGGTTGGGCTGCGGGTGGGGGTGGGGGTGAGGGTGAGTGTGAGGTTGGGGGTGGGGGTGACGGTGAGGGTGGGGGTGGTGTGGGGTGGGGTGAGAGTGAGGGGGTGGGGGGGTTGAGGTTGAGGGTGGGGGTGGGGTGAAGGTGATGGTGGGGTGAGTGTGAGGGTCAGAGTGTGGGGGAGGGTGGGGTGAGGGTGATGGTGAGTGTGAGGGTGTGGTGGGGTTGAGGGTGGGGGTGAGTGTGAGTGTGGGGGTGGGGGTGGGAGTGGGGTGTGGGTGAGAGACGGGGTGGGGGAGGGAGTGTGGGTGAGTGTGGGGATGACGGTGGGTTGGGGTAAGTGTGCGGTGAGGGAGTGGGTGAGCTGAGTGTGATGGTGAGTGTGAGGGTGGGGATGGGGGTGAGTGTTGGGCCGGGGGTGAGGGTGGCAGTGGGGATGAGGGTGAGGGTGGGGGTGGGGCTGAGGGTGGGGGTGGGGGGTGAGGGTGAGTGTGAGGGTTGGGGTGGGGGTGAAGGTGAGGGTGGGGGTGAGGGTGGGGTGACCGTGAGGGTGGGGTGACGGTGGGGTGGGGTTGGGTGACGGTAGGGGTGGGGTGATTCTGAGGGTGAGGATGGGGTGAGGGTGAGGTGAGGGTGAGTGTGATGGTGAGTGTGACGGTGGGGGTGGCGGTGAGGGGTGGGGGTGAAGGGTGGGGGTGGCGGTGGGGGTGAGGGTGGGGGAAGGTGGGGGTGAGTTTGAGTGTAAGGGTGGGGTGGGGGTGAGGGTGGAGGTGAGTGTGAGGGTCAGGGTGGGGGTGGGAGTGGGGGTGGGGGTGAGGGTGAGTGTGGGGGTGGGGAAAGGGGTGGGGGTGAGTGTGAGGGTGGGGGTGAGTGTGAGGGTGGGGGTGATTGTGGGGTGATGATGAGTGTGAGGGGGAGGTGAGGGGGAGGGGGAGTGTCATGGTGAGTGTGAGGGTGGGTGTGGGGGTGAGGTTGGGGGTTTGGGCGAGGGGGAGGGGGTGGGGTGGGGGTGAGGGGGAGTGTGATGGTGAGTGTGAGGGTGGGGGTCGGGGGTGAGGTTGGGGGTAGGGGTGAGGGGTAGGGTAGGGTGGGGGTGAGGGTGAGGTTGAGGGGTGGGTGTGGGTGTGAGGTTGAGAGTGGGGGTGAGGGTGAGGGTGAGGGCGGGGTTGAGAATGAGGGTGGGGGTGGGGGTGAGGTTGAGGGTGAGTGTGGGTTCGGGCTTAGGGTGGGGGTGGAGGTGAGGCTGCGTGTAAGAGTGAAGGGGAGGGTGGTTGTGAGGGTGTGTGTGATAGTGATTGTGAGGGTGTGGGTGGGTGTGAGGATGGGGGTGGGGGTGAGGGTGAGTGTAAGGGTCAGGGGGACGGTGGGGGTGAGGGTGAGGGTGAGTGTGATGGTGAGTGTGATGTTGGGGGTGGGGATGAGGGTGAGGGTGGGGTTGAGGGTGAGTGTAAGGGGGTGGGTGGGGATGAGGAGAGGTTGAGTGTAATGGTGAGTGTGAGTGGGGGTGGGGTGGGGGTTTGGTGGGTGGGGGTGAGTTGTGAGGGTGAGGGGGTGGGTGTGAGGTGGAGGGTGGGGCTGCGTGAGGATGGGGTGACGATGAGGATGAGGGTCAGGGTGAGGCTGACTGTGAGGGTTAGTGTGAGGGTGGGGGAGGGGCTGGGGGGGGGGATGGGGTGAGTGTGAGTGTGAGGTAGAGGGTGAGGGTGAGAGATAAGGTGAGGGTGGGAGTGTGTGGGGTGGGGTGAGGATGAGGATGAGGATGAGGGGTGAGTGTGAGGGTGAGGCTGACAGTGAGGGTGAGTGTGAGGTTGGGGGAGGGGGTGGGGGGTGAGGGTGCGAGTGGGGGTTTAGAGTCGGGGTGGGGATGGGGTAGTGGTGAGTGTCAGGGTAAGGGTAGTGTGAGGGTGGGGGTGGGGGTGGAGGTGAGGGTGAGGGTGTGGGTGTGGGGGAGGGTGGGTTTGTGGGTGAGGGTGAGGGTGGAGGTAGGGGTGAGGGTGGGGGTAGGATTGGGGTGAGGGTGGGGTGGGTAGATTGTTGGGGCGGGGGTGAGGGTGGCAGTGGGATAAGGGTGAGGGGTGGGGGTGAGCGTGGGGCTGAGGGTGGGTGTGGGGGTGAGGGTGAGTGTGAGGGTGGAGGTGGGAGTGAGTTTGAGGGTGAGGGTGGGGATGAGGGTGGGGTGAGTGTGAGGGTGGGGGTGACGGTGGGATGTGGGGTTGGGGTTAGGGTGGGGGTGGGGGTGATTCTGAGGGTGGGGTGGCGGTGAGGGTGTTGCGTGACGGTGGGGGTTGTGGTGGGGGAGCGGATGGGGGTGGGGTGGGGGGAGAGGGTGCGATTGGGGGGTGGGTGTGAGGGTGAGGGTGGGGTGTGAGTTTGAGTGTAAGGGTAGTGGTGGGGTGAGGGTGGGGATGAGGATGGAGGTGGTGGTGAGGGTGAGGGTGGGGGTGACTGTGAGTGTGAGGTTGGATGTGAGGGTGAGGGTGGGGGTGGGGGGAAAGTGTGGGGGTGAGTGTGAGGGTGGGGGTGAGTGTGAGGGTGGGGGTGGGGCTGAGGTTGAGGATGGGGTTTAGTGTGAGTGTGAGGGGGAGGGAGGAGGTGAGGGACAGGGGGAACCGTTATGGTGATTGTGAGGGTGGGTGTGCGGGTGAGGTTGGGGGTGGTGGTGAGGGTGAGGGTGTGGGCGAGGGGAGGGGGTGGCTGGGGGTGAGGGGAGTGTGATGGTGAGTGTGAGCGTGGGGGTGGGGGGTGAGGTTGGGGGTACGGGGGAGGGGGAGGTTGTGGGTGTGTGTGGGGTGGGGGTGAGGTTGAGGGTGGGGGTGGGCAGGGGGGTGAGGTTGAGCATTGGGGTGAGGGTGAGGGTGAGGATGAGGGTGGTGGTGGGGGTGGGGTTGAGGGTGAGTGTGGGGGTCGGGCTTAGGGTTGGGGTGTTTCTGTTACAGCTGTCCCCCTGCTGGATTCTTTTTCAATAGTGGCCGCCCCCCCGGGCCATGGAACTCATAGAATCATAGAATATCAGGGTTGGAAGGGACTTTAGTAGGTCATCTAGTCCAACCCCCTGCTCAAAGCAGGAACACTCCCAATTTTTGCCCCAGATCCCCAAATGGCCCTCTCAAGGATTGAACTCACAACCCTGGGTTTAGCAGGCCAATGCTCAAACCACAGAGCTATCCCTCCCCACAAAGTCAGCCTGGCCCTGCTCATGAAAATGGCTTGTACAGACTAACTGGAGCCATTGCTCTGCCTAGGGAGGAGGCTTCTTGCTCCTTTGTCTAGCTTCTTTGTTCAGACCCAGGCTCGGTGTAGGGGTGCTCTGCCCAGGTATGCAAGACCTAAAGTGGCCACATAGCTGAGCATATGAGTCATACCTGTGGCTCAGAACTTGCCCAGGCATGCCTATGCTTAGCTGTCTTTCCCTGCTCTCTCCCTCCTCCCTTGTATCCAAAGAAGCCAATCAAAAGTACTGGTGGGAAACTGCCTAAGTTTGCCTTTAAAACAGACATTTTCTGAACAGACCCCTGGAGTAGTTCCTTGCCTTGCCACCTGGTCTGATCAGCTAGGGGTCTTGGGAGGCCCTCTCCCCGCTCTCGTTTGTTTTTTGAGCGTACCCCCGTTTTAAACTCCCCTCCCACGAACGACAAACTTGTGCCTGGAGTTCTCCTGATTATTGTAAGCGAATCGAGTTTTTTCTGCGTGTTGCTGTCTTGGGTAAGAAAAAACCTCTTGCACACTTCCCCTTGTTTTAACTGCTGGCTTTCTTTCCCCAGCAGGCAGACGCAAGGTAACTTCTTGGTCTGTATTAGCTTTAGTCTTTAGTCTAGATAAATTGTAATTTGATTTTGCATAGCTGTGGTTAAGTAGGTTTAAAGAATTGTTTGTATTGTGTTCTGTTACTTGCTAACTTGTGTAGTCTTGGTTAAGTTAAATCATAGATAAGATTTTACTGTGTTCTGTATAATTGTGGTTAAGTCTGTCTTCCCGCTACCCAAACACCCCAAGCTCGCCCGGGTCTCCCCCCCGAGCTCCCCAGTCTCATTGCAGTCTCTCTGCTGTTTTAAACTTGCAGCCTGTCTGTTCTCTGTGTTTCCCTCAGTTCAAATCTCCCTCCACAGCGCCTCTGCCTTTGGTCTCTGCTCCACCACGTGTCTTCCCCCCCACCCCAACCTCATTTCTCTACCACTGCCTTTCCAAGCCTCAATTGCATTACTAAAGTCTAGCATAAAAACCCCATTGGTTACTTTCCTTTTTCTCTCTAACACACCTCACATTTTACATTTACACCAATGTGACCCATTTTTACCTACAGTTGTTGGTTATTTAACACATTTTACCCATAACTGTTAGTTGGTTATATGCTGCTGTGACACACCCTTTACATAGAAATTGCTAGCTACCTGTTACATTTATACTTCAGTGTTAATTGGTTACCAACTGTATTGTACCCCACTGTATTGTACCCCACTATTGAAACCCCCTATCCTGTTTACTAAAAGAAACCCCTCCCCAATTGTCTACCTTAACAAACCCCATACCCGTCACTATTGAATTTTCCCTGTTTTTATATTCTCTTAATAAAGTTTATTTTGCACCCCGCCCATGCAGTAATTGTCCCCCAAGATCCCCTTGTGACGGTGTTCCCCACATGTAGCATAAAACATATTTTAGTTACATATATACATCTATAAGCATCTCCCCATAAAGTTTTATGGGGAACACCGTCACACCCCTACCTGCTGGCAGGGACATGGCGTCACGAACAGGATCTTGGGGTAACAATTGCTGCCTCCCCTGTCCCTGGAAAGAGGCCAAGACCTCTGGGACAGATGAGGATCAAACTAACCACCTGCAGTACCACTGGCTGCAAAGTAAACAGCAGCCTGAGGCCCTAGAGTGGGTCTGCACGATTGGCAAAGGCCAGAGCTCCAGGGTGTACACTACCCACCTGGGGCTCACTGATGTGGGGTGCCTTTTAACTTGTCACCCCACATTCAGGGCCAGCCCTGCTGATTCCAGCCTCTGGCTAACCTGCACTAAGGCAGGAGAGCCGGCCGCAGATTCAGATCCTACCCGCCTCTGGAGGGAGGTGGGGAGGGTCACGAAAGCCTGCGGGGGACCCCATCTAGACTCACCCCTGAACCCCGAGTTTGCAGGGGTCCCCCGCCCACCAAATACTAACGGACCTGGTACAAAAGCTGGAAGGGGTTCGGAAGCCCAAGAAACTGTGGCCTGAAGTATACAAACCCCAAAAGGTGGCCACAGTCGCCTATTGAAATCGTGGCTCAGGCCCTTGATAAGTTAACCATTTTTTATGGGGCCCTATGGCCTCGGCCAAGGAGGCCGCTAGCCAGCCTAACCAGAAAGGGCCACCAGCACCTACCACTAGCCAGCCCAGGCCCAATAACACCCCCGAACACCCACCCCCATATGTTCACCCAGAGGCCTCACTTCCCCTTGAAAAACCCTGCTATACCCCGCCCTACCCTCAGCCCCACCAAATGCCCAAGCCCATACACCCCCACCCACTGTGACCTCCAGTGAAGCCCTGCCTATATCCATCAGCCGCCATAAAGGTTGATGGTCAGGGCAACGCCACACAGGTCACAGAATTCCGGCTCCGCTCCAAAGCTGAGATGAAGGAGTTCATCTCAGACACCACTAGGGGAGCCAATGAGCCTCCATTACTGTGGCTGGGCCGTTTGGCCCTGGAACATGGACAGGAGCTAGTAGATAGGGAAGAGGGCATATAGTGTTAGCCAGGACCAGTAGCTGGTCCGGGGTCTCACAGGAAGCATGGTAATATCTAACACCGCATGGCCCCTAACTGCCCCAGCGCTGGCCTTCCTCCATTTACAGCACTCCCTTCAAGGGATCCAAGTCCCCAAAGGAAGTGTTAAGGACCTCTCTTCCCTAAGATGTGCCTGTGACGGAGCAGAGAGCGAGATGGGTCTGACCTGAGAGGCTGGCTGCATTGGGACAGGCTGCATTGAAATGCGAGACTTTACCTGAGGCTGTAACATGAGCCAGGACGGGGGTTGGGAGGTGACACCTTTGGCTGGGAGAATGGACAGGCTAGAGAGGGACCCCGGGGAGGGGAAGAGAGGCTGCTGGAGGGTTTGGCTTTTGGTTTCAGTTTTGGAGCTGGCTTTGGGAAGAGGAAAGGGAGGGGGGCAGACAGGGTCTGGCCTCCCTGCCCCATTTGGAGCTGTGGGGCGAATGCAGGGAGCCCCCAGGCTGGGTCTAAGGTCCCTGCCCCCCGGAAGGACCCGACTGCGGGGTCCTGGATGTACTGACAAGCTCTGGTTGGACTGTGTTCCTGGCATCCCTAATAAACCTTCTGTTCTACTGTCTGCCTGAGACTCCCAGTGAATCCGGGGAAGAGGGGTGCAGGGCCGGACTCCCCTATACTCCGTGACAACTGGTGGCAGCGGTGGGATGTTCTGCACCCCGTGAACGGCGCTTCCTGCAGTAAGCGACTGGGGAGCAGTAGAACGAAGGGGGGCTAACGAGGACCAGGCGTGCTGAAGGCTCACGGAGGAGCGGTTTCAGGGAGCGGAGGAGCTACGCTTAACCCCTGGGAGTGTGTGACCAGCGAGAAGGACTGTGCAATGACTGGGTCCCCCTGGGGGCTGCAGTGAGCAGTCCCAGGGGCGGAGGAGCCTGCGGCTTGGCCCTGGGAGAGAGAAGGATTTTTGCGGTGACAGGGTTCCCCTGGGGGTGCCGTGAGTGGACCCAGGGGCGAGGAGCTGCAGCTCAACCCTAGCAAAGAGGCGGTGACCTGGAGAAGGGCTGGCACACTTGGGGTTCTTCCTGGAAACCGTGGGGAGCTAAGAGCACACAGGCCTGCGGATCCACAGCAACTTGGGAGCAGTAACGTGATGGCGTATCGCCTTCTCCTTAAAAGAGCATTGTAACCCTGTGCAAAAAGAAAGGGATACACATTGGAAAGCTCACTAAAGCCCAGTTAATCACGCGGCTGGAGGAGGATGACCATTCCAGGGAGCAAATTCCTGACCCCAATGGGGCTACAGCAGAATCTGGGAGCAGCTGGAGTGATAGCCTGGCATCCCCAAGAGTCTGGTCCCCAACCAGACGGGGGTCTTCACGATCGGGTTCCCCAGCAGGGGATCGGAGACGGATGGAACTGGAGCGGAGTCCAAGAGAGCAAGAGGACGGTGAGAGACAGCAAGAGCCCGAGAAGGACCTACAAAAGAAGCAGCAGCAGCAGCGTGAACTTGCGGTGGTGGAACGGAGAGGCATAGGGGACTGGCCAGAGGTAAGTGGGGACAGATCCCGGGGTGCCAGCTCTGCAGGGAACCTCGATCCTAAATTGCTGCCCCTGGTTAAGGAGGGTGGGGATGTGGAGGCCCACCTCACTGCCTTGGAGCAGGCTGGTGATTGGAACCAGGAAGACCCTGCGGAAAAGCCCCAGGATCTAACCCCCTTGCTGGGTCCCAAGGCCATAAACTCCACCAGCCAGATGGGTGGGATGGTGGACGGAAATCCACTCCTGGCCCTGGACTCAAACCCTATGAACCCCCAGTGGGAGCGGAAGGTGATGGTCAATGGAGAGACATTCGTGGGGTGGCAAGACCCCAGGACAGAGAGAATTGGGGTCAGGCCCCGGGTTGGGCACCCCTACCAGATGCTGAGGGGCTGTGTGACCTGGGTGAGGGTCCCAGGGACGGACCCATTCGCCCTGCCTATGGCCCAGATCCCTGTGCAGACCAGGAGGGGTCGGGCTGGCTGGTGGTTGGGGGTCTCCAGGATATCAGCGGTGAGGTGCTGTTGGGGGGTGACTGTGTATCTTTGGGACAGGATCCAGGCCCTGGCCCTGTAACGGCCGAGGATTTGAATTTAAACTCAGAAAACCAATTGGCTAAGAGGGAAATGGTCAGTGAAAATGCAAATGACCTGGCTGGCACGGGGAGGAGCTGCCAGGCCCCGGTTACCTGCCTGCCTGTAACCAGACCCCTAGGGCGGGGTGGGACAAAGAGATGCTCCCTGCCCCCCTGCACAATGGAGAGGTGGCTCAGGCAGTCTCTAAGGCAGAGAGGAAAGCAGCGAGCTCACTGCCTGGCCCCACAGGGACAGCCAGGGCAGCGCTGAGCACCAGGGGAGCAGAGACCCCAGCTGAGTGGGGGGACACACAGGCAGGGCAGGACGGCTGCCAACCAGGCTTGCCTGGTCCAGAGGTGCTGCCGGGAAGTGATTCCACTGCAGGGAGGGAGCCACCAGGGACAGGGCTCAGTGGGGCGGTAACCCCAGGCCTGGCCAGTAAGCTGCAGAGGGATCCCGCTTTGAAGAAGCTAAGGGAACTTGCTGGCCACAGCGCTGCAAACCCCCTTGGGGAAGACTGCAAAGACAGATCCCTGTGGGAGAAGGGATTCCTGTGCCGGAAATGGGCTTCCCAAGGGGAAGTGGAACTGCGGGGAATCAGGAGGCAGCCGGTGAGGCCCCAAAAGTATCATCACCGGTTATTACACCTGGCCCAGGGAAAGGAAGAAGATCCCTGGAGGTCCCTGCCCATCAAAAAGAAACCTTTCCAGAAGGTGGCTATAAATAGGGTGGGCCCTCTCAGCAAGACAACCCGTCGGGAAAGAAGTACATTCGGGTGGTGGTAGATTTCGCCACCCGCTACCCCGAGGCGGTGCCCTTATCCTCCATTAAAGCAAACACCGTGGCGGATGCGCTGCTGACCATTTTCAGCCAAGTGGGGTTCCCCAAGGAAGTCCTGACAGACCAAGGGTCCAGCTTCATGTCGGCCCTGCTCCGGTGCTTGTGGGGAAGATGTGGGGTCCGGCGCAGTTGGGCCTCAGCGTGTCGTCCCCGGTGCAATGGGCTGGTGGAGAAAGTTCAGGGGACCGTGAGGCTGATGCTAGGGACTTGCATGGATCAGCATCCGCGGGACTGGGACGGGTACCTGCCCCACCGATGGCACAGGGAAGTGCCCCAGGAGTCACCAGGGGGCTTCCCTTTCGAGCTGTGGTATGAAAGGAGGGTGGGGGACCCCTGGAGCCGGTAGGGGACAATTGGGAGGAGAACGGGGAAGACCCCTGATGGATCTCTCCCCTGAGATGGGAGCCCATCCTCCCATCAGGTGTCCCCAGTCAGAGTAGCTGGGAAGGGAGCCCAGAACCTGGAGAGAGAGGCCAAGGACCGGCTGGCTTTAGAGGTGATCCAGTCATTCAACAGCCCAGGGCTGGCCAAGGTGGAGGCGATCAGAGATTGGCCTGTTCCCCAGACCAAGAAACAGGTCCAGGCCTTTAGCGGGATGGTGGGGTACTACCAGAGGTTTGTACCCCCCTTTAGCTCCCTAGCTGCCCCCATCACAGAGCTAGGTAAGAAGGGGAAGCCAGACGAGGCAGTCTGGACCGAGCAGGGCCAGAGGGCTCTCTGTACGCTGAAGGAGGCTCTAATCCAGGGCCCAATAGATCAAGTAAACCCAGACCGGGCCAAGCCCTGTATAGTGTTCACCGACGCCTCAGACATGGGACTGGGGGCGGTGTTAATGCAGAAGAATGAAACAGGGCAAAAACACCCCATCGTGTATTTAAGCAAGAAGCTGCTACCCCCGAGAGCAGAATTATGCGGCCATCGAGA